>CM051501.1:23993645-24039973 GCA_028031935.1 Paedocypris micromegethes | reverse complement strand
AACATGTGAAAGTGTGCCAGAAAGTTGACCAAATAGTGTTAATGATAGCAATACATGTGTATAATTTTGCTAGGAGTGTGTTGGAAATTTGGTAATTGAGTGTAAGCAGTGAATTGTGTTTAAAGTTTGCAAAATGAGTGTTGTGCAAAAAAAGTGTGTGTTACAAAATTGCAAACTGAGTGTAAAGCAGTTTTTGTGCTTTTAGTTTTGCAAACTCGGTGAGTGGTTTTGCTATAATCATTAATAGTTTTAGAAATAGTGCTACAAGAATCACAGTTTGGGTTTAAGCAATCAGAAAAAACTGTAAGTTAAACGCAAGAACTTTATCACCAAAGTCGAACGACGAGAGAGCTCTACGTAATGTCAAGCTCCAGAGATGTTCCTCACAGAGTCTGTGTGCTCACAGTGAGGCAGTTCGGACTGCGATGGTAGTGAGTATTCCTCCATGGCTTCCACCCCGAATGCAATCCAGATTGATGGGCGAGGGCTTCTCGGACGGTGAAAATCCAGAGGGAGAAGCAAGAGCAGCAACCCTTCTCAACAATGTGGCGTGAGCAGTGAACACCTGAGGAGCTGTTGCGGGAGTTGCTCGAATCAGCAAGGCCAAGGCCTGAGCAGGCTTGACTCAGTGGGCCTGAGAGTGGGCGTGGTTTCCAGTGGCTGACTAGTTCCTGCCCGATGAGAAATACTGTAAGTCATTGTGTTGCCTCAATTGGTTGTGGGTCAGACGCAAATTTAAACACAGTGTGTTGTCCGGTGTTTCCTCAACATCCACGAATTTCTCTCACGATCCTGCATGAAGGTTAGTGAGCACAAGCAGGCCGGGAAAGAGGGCGTTCCCCATCGAGACGTTTCGGTCTTGCGAGTGTGTTTTGTTCATATTGGTGTGAAATGCATTCAATGACAACAAAGGCTCTGGGTTCTGCGAATCCGTATTGTGCATTTGTCCCCGTCATGACATTTCGATCGCAAAGGATGGGAAGAGAGCGTGTTTTTTGTTCATATTGTTGTGAAAACATTCAAGTTTCTTAAAGAGCCGACTCTTCTGGCTCCAAGCTCAAGTGACGGAAAGTTTGATTGTTTTACTGACTCGGATCTTTAACTCTAAAACAGTAGAGTGAACGATTCAGTTTGTGTCATTTTATTTTTCATTCGTTTTTCAACGCTGGCGGCCCTGAGTCATTAGTGAATGAGAATGCAATCTGAAAGCGTCCGTTTGAACAACTTTGAGCCTGAAGAACGGCTCGATTGTCACGTGATAAAGTGATTCTGAGTCCTGTACAACATGAATTCATTTTGTTCAGATCATTCACGAATGACACATCACTACGATCACCACTCGGGGACAGTTTCTCAAACGAAGCCAAGAGCCTTTGAAGATTCTCCTCTCTTCCTACAGGAGTCGGCTCTGCGTTTGTTACGATTTTTTGCTCCTATTTTTTGCTCCATTCTTCTGAGAGTTAGATCTGTGCTTGATGAAGGCGCAAATAAACTTGGGACGCTTTTGCTCAAAGTCGTTGCAAGTTCCACAATCACAAGTTCCTGCATTTCCTGGAATCGAATTGAAGTGTTTAAGTTAACGTTTAAACATGATTTAAACTTTGTACAGCACTGCACTTCTGCACTAACTGCATTTACGCCCAAATTCTCTCCTTTCAAACAACCAATGATCCAACAATTCACACACACAAACGGTGAAACTTCTGACACACACCAGTCACTAACAACGTTAATCTTGTGTGTAACCGAGCGTGTCTTTAACGGGTCGGCCGGAACGCCGCTACTCAGAACATTGACCAGATGCCGTGCTGGAAAGCCTTTTCAAACCAGTGCTCCCTCCATTATCGCTCAAGCGTAAAACAGGTCTGCTTGGAAAGGAAACCATGAGTTCATCTCAGAAGATTCCAGAAGAGTGCAGGCGTTAGGCTAGTTTGAACGGTGTGATTAGCACACAGCTAATGGCTCCTGACGCACACTTTCTTTCCATTTAGCTAAAACTATTTAGCGACTAAACTTCTTACTGGAACTGCTGGGCACCTTTCTTGATGGATTTCTTGGATAGATGGACACAGATGGACAGACAGACATACAATAATAGAGAAATATTGACAGAAAGATGGAAAAATGAATGGATGGACAGACATGATGGATGGATGGATGGATAGAAAGACAGACAGACAGACAGACAGACAGACAGATAGATAGATAGATAGATAGATAGATAGATAGATAGATAGATAGATAGATAGATAGATAGATAGATAGATAGATAGATAGATAGCCATACAGAGATAGATGGAAAATTGTATGGATTTTATGAAGAAAGACAGAAAGAAAGAATGAAATGGAAGTACCCCAGACAGACAGACAGACAGACGTGTTTTCAGAAGACAGACAGATATATTGGTGAGCAGACGTGTGATTGGTCAGAGCGGCAGGTGAGATGCTGAGCAGTATTGATGAGTTTATCGTTCTGATCGATCAGTGAGATGAAGGCCAGTGCGGCGCCGCTGATGATGGGTCTGTGGCTCTGACATCATAGATGGTCGATAGAAACACGAGTGTGTGTGTGTGTGTGTGTGTGTGCGCCGGTCCTGGACTGTGGCTACTGTAATTGCGGAGGAGACGCGGGTCAGTGTTGATCGGCCAATGGCTGCTAGATACTGAGATGAAGCTGGAAATGTGATTGATGTCAATATTCTACCAGTGAAATCACACACACACACACACACACACACACACACACACACACACACCACTGCGTCTTTCAAAGGTTTACTTACTCTTTTACTCGCTCACTCACTCACTAACAAACACACTTATTTACTCACTCACTAACAAACACACTTATTTACTCCCTCTCTCACTCACTCATTTACTCACTCATTTATTCACTCACTCACACACACACATACACACACACACACTCATTTACTCAACTCACTCACTCCTCATTTACTCTCTCTCTCACTCACTCATTAACTCCCTCTCCGTCACTCGCTCAGTCACTCACACACACACTTATTTCTCACTCACTCAATCAATCATTTACTCCCTCTCTCACTCACTCATTTACTCACTCACACACACACACTTATTTACTCACTCACTCACTCAGTCATGTACTCTCTCAATCAATCATTTACTCCCTCTCTCACTCACTCATTTACTCACTCACTCACACACACATACACACACACACACACACACACACACACACACACACTTATTTACTCACTCACTCACTCACTCACTCATCATTTACTCTCTCTTTCTCACTCACTCAAATAGCTGTTGTGTCAAACCCGGAGCAGATTTCACACCTTGAGAGGTGAGAATGGAATTTCCGCTCTTCCTTTCATTATGGTAAAAAGAGCGAGACGCTTCTGATTTAAACAGCCAAAACTATTTGATCAGTTGAAACTTTCCATAGTTTTCCATGGTGGCTCTTACTCTGATTGGCTGGGGAGAATGTGACTGAAAAATGTCTACACTGTAATATCTTTACAGTCGATTCCTGTTAATTGGGACACATTGGGACACGACTATTTTCCCCCAGTGGCACAAAAAAGTGGCACAAATTTCTCGCAATAAAGCGGCCGCTCAATTAAACAGAGTCAATTGTATTAGAACTTTAACACCAGAGATAATAATAAAGATTGATTTTCCGCCGTATCACACGTCGAAACCTTCAGATCAACTTTCCACAGCTTTGTGAAAACGAGTTAGTTCCAACACTTCATCTCGACCAGGAACTGAAGAGCTTCGGCCATTGATCCGCACGTTTGGATCCGCAAACCTGATCCAGGAAACCGGTTCTGCTGCTTGTTCAGGACGAAGACCATGTACTGAACACATGCTTCAACTTTAAAAAAATCTGTGATGAATGTCTTTTTGTAAACTATAAATAATATATCAGCTACAATAAAGTAAATGTTATAGATAGACTAAGAGAAGAATGGACGGGCAAACAGAAAAACTGACGATGAACTGAAAGATGAACAGATAAAAAGAAAGAAAGCAGCCGGATGAACAGATAGATAGATAGATAGATAGATAGATAGATAGATAGATAGATAGATAGATAGATAGATAGATAGATAGATAGATAGATAGATAGATAGATAGATAGATAGATAGATAGATAGATAGATAGATAGATAGATAGATAGATAGTATCTATTCAATTCAAAATAAAGCAAAAATTAAGCCCTCAATTTAAAATAAAGCAAAAATCAGTTCATCGGAATTATTATGCAGGTGACCTTCGAATTTGTGTTTTCAAAGTTTGCGTCAAACAAGAAGAATGTGGTTATTTTAAGACTCGAACATAGAAGAACAAAAAGATGAAAGAAAGCGGCTTTAGATTCACACAAACAATATAACAAGAGCATCGGAGAATCACCCAGGCGTCTGTATAGCGGCGTACAAGCTTATTAACTTTATTTATATGTAAAGAAATCTCTTTCTTCCTCCTTCTTGAACAAGCAAGCAGATGGGAAATGGTGGGAAGTAACAGTAACAGCTTTATTAAATTAGTGCAAAAGACAGACAGAACTCATTCTCCACATCAACGTTTTCTTTGCATTTCCGCGAAACGGGTCTCAGAACCCACACACACACACACACACACACACACATTTAGCTTTTCATTTTTTCTTCTGTACGTACTGGTTTCTTGGGGTTTTTTGTTGCCATCTTCTCATCAAGCACAAAAAGGGTAAAGAAATAAAAAGAAGTGGGAAAAATCAACCACCAATGCAACGACCTTTCCTGAAAGTTTTGACTTTTTTAAGGGAGTGTGAAAAAAAACTGCACCGTTTAAAAAAAAAGAAGAATCACAAAAATGTGGTACTTCGGCAAAACCGCATCGAAACGGGGAACGGCAGAAAAGTCGAAGAAAAAAAAATTGTTTTTCAGGCTAGTGAGGGGCTCAAAGTACTTAACTTAAATATATTTGTACATTGGTAAAAAATAAAATATATATATAGTGTACAATCCACCCGCCGTTTCGCACATTACTATAAAGATATATCGTAATCCACTTCAGAACAACTAATGCAACGGAACTAAAAACCAACGCAAAACGGACGTGAGATTTTTTTTCCACATTTTTTTTTTCTCGACTGAAGGCTTCTGGCTACCACGCTTCCCTAAAACACAACCACTGCAGACGAATGAGGCCTTGTGTCCTTCCCTTACATTAGTAAACAAGAGCAAATACAGCAGTCTTCCACCCGAGGAACTAAAGTACACCACCGCCTGGTCCGATAGGTGTGAGGAGAGCGAGAGAGTCCGTGGTGACGATTCCGGAAGTGTGGGAAGATGGGAGGAGCGAGGGGAGGGGCATGAGAAAGTCCCGTGGGGTGGGTGGAGACAAGGGAGGAGTCGGGGGTCCGAGGTGGGAGAGAGTTTGTCGCCCTCCTGGTTTGGCGGGTGACGGTGTTTCCTCTGTGTTGCAAACGGACAATAGAAAGAATCGGCAGAATTTACAAGCCTGGGAAAGAGAGAAAGAGAAAGGGAGGGAAATTAAACGAGTTCGACACCTGGACACATATCGATGAACAAAACAACAAATAAGTACAGAAAAATTCCGAGAAATAATGGACTTCCAGGCCATTCTGGACACGATATATATAAATGCACAAAAATGAAATACAGACGTTCATTATTCAAATATTCAAATATCTACATCATTCAAATATTAACGTGTCGTCACACTAGACGTCAAAGGAAAACTAGAATGGTCATGAAATTTAGCATCTGTGCAAAAGAAACTAGCATGTGAATGATGAAATGGTGTGTGTGCTAATTGGAAATTAGCATTTGAGCTAGAAACTAGAAACAAACTAGCATGTGTGCATGACAAACTAGCATGTGAGCGTATTAGAAACAAGCGTGTGAGTATGAGGAACTAGCATGTGTGCAATAGCAAACTAGCATTTTAGAATTACAAACTAGCGTGTGATTGTGACTTGTGTTCAATAGCACCTAGCATGTGTGCATGTCAAACTAGCATCGTAGCTTTAAAAACTAGCGCAAGAGTATGTCATGCTTGCAATAGCACCTAGCAAGTGTACATAACAACTAGCATCTGAGCATTATGAAGTAGCCGGTGAGTATTTTAAATGTGTGTAATAACACCTAGCATGTGTGCATAACAAATTAGCATATTAGCATTAGAAACTAGCGTGTGAGTGTGGCATGTGTGGAATAGCACCTAGCATGTGTGCATAGCAAACTAGCATCTTAGCATCAGAAAAGTAGCACGTGAGTATTGGAAATTTGTGCAATAGCACCTAGCATGTGTACGAAACACATTAGCATATTAGCATTAGAAACTAGTACGTGACTATGGCATGTGATCAATAGCACCTAGCATGTAGCATCTTAGCATTATAAACAAGCAAAGCAGAAACAAATATGCTTGTGTGTGTAAAAACTAGCAAGAACAAATCTTGCTGTTTGAATAAAACAATAACTAAACAATTTTTCATATTCCTAATTTAAAAGCATAATTTAGTTAACAAATTTTGACCAACACAGGGGTGAATAAAGCTGAAAATGTATATTTAACTTTTTCACCGCCGCGTAATTCTTTTATATTTCTGCTCCAGCGCTCAATCATGCTGAAAGACGATTAAATCACGGCGGCTGAAAAGCGAGCGCTGTCATTTCTCACCGCCGCAGCCAAACAGATGGCCCGAGGTTGCGCGGGAATAATAAACATGGCATTGTTTTCTCCTAAATGCAGAGGTGTAAAGTACTTGAGTAAATAGACTTTGTTACTTTAGGTATTTTTGTAAAATTTGTAAATATACAATATATACATAGAAGTAATACAATATAATATATATATATATATATATATATATATAAGTAACTTATATAAGTAACTTATACATATAATAATTCTATAATTGATTCTAAAAAAAAAAGTACGACAAACTAGTAAAGAAACTGGACTAATTCTTTACACATTGAAACACTGAGCATAGTATTGGTACTTGCAAAAACTTTGTACTTGTTTTACAATATTTACAAAATGTACAAAAAGTCTATTTACTCAAGTACTTTATACCTCTAAAAGGCAACGGCTATAAATTCAGACCGAGAACTTTGTTCCGCGAATGCCATTTGCACATTCTAATGAGACTGTGGCCTGTTTGTCGGAGCGTGGAAGCCTCCGGAACACAAGGCGGTTGTTTTCTCCCCTCAGGCGCAAACATCAACACGTGCGGGCCAATCAAATCAAGGCGAAGCACACACTTCACCGCCGTGATGTCATTAGCGTCTGGCCGGTCGGGGGGGAAGTGGTTGTGGCAGCAGTCGAATGCGGAATAACACACCAGACCCCGGTGTAAATCAAACAAGCCCCCGGTAACTCCACGCCATCACTCACTCCATCCCTCCGTCCGCACGCCACTCTGTTTTCACTTCGCTTTTCTCCTCCGAGCGCAGATTAAAAGAAAAGAAAGGCTGACGGCTGTTCACTCTAAACCGGGGGATTGAAGCTAATTGTCTCCAGGGGGAAAACATTGGCTTTTTAATTATAATATTCATAAAGGTACATGTAAATTACATAGAATGATTGAATCTGCCTATATAGACGCGTATTAATGCACAGGCACGTTTCACCAAAGCATAGTTCAGCCTAGAAAAATACCTTTTCATATTTCAATTTACTTTCAATTTGGTATTTTTTTAATTAGGTGTGAAACGAGGTACTATATTTAGAAAGTAGTGTGAAAACAGTATGTAAATAGTATGGAATTATGCAAATACGTGTTGAGGAAGAATGTAAGCGATAGTGCTACACTATGTTACATTTTTAATAAGGTTGTTGAAACCGTGAGTGTTTTTCAATTAACTGTTTGAGTTGAACGATTTTTTTTTGACGAACACAAACTTTGCAAAATAAAGCTGAAATTTGTTTGGTGAGTTGCAAAAGTTTTGTGAAATTCACTTTGGTTTGTAAAAAATAAAAAATAAAATAAAACTTGTGTTTTGTCTTGTATATTTAACTGACAGCCTTGCTGTTGTTTCGTTATAAAGCCTAGTGTGAACATTTACTGTATCCTTTTTAGACAAACTGCTTCACTTGTTCCTCCTCTTCACTTGTTGAACTTGTTGTTCACTTTTTTTTTTTTTGTAAGTCTCTTTGGATAAAAGCATCTGCCAAATGACTGTAAAGTAGAGTAAAGTTCCTCTTTTTGTAAGTCGCTTTGGTTAAAAGCATCTGCCAAATGACTGCAAAGTAAAGTAAAGTAAAGTAAAGTAATGTCAAGTAAAGTAAAGTTTGATAATAATATACATCGGTTCGACAGGATTTGCAAGATACTCAAAAATTATATTTGTCTGTGATTGGACTTGTGAACATGACTTCTGTTAGTTAATTAGCTAACAAACCATATTTTTTCCCCCCAAATAACGAATAAAAAAGCTTAAGCAAAGTCGTTAATTATTGCTTCCATGCCTGAAGAGTAATAGGTGGCGCTGTCTTTTCCTCTGACAGGTTCCGATAAATACAAGCAGCATTAGGGCCGGAGGAGTGAGAACATCTGAGCATAGAGTGAATTACAGTAAAAAATTAAATAAATAAAATAAAAACTTCCTTATCTGCAGGAAAAGACATTTAAACATCCGTGGCCCGAGCTCAGGCTTATTACCCTGTTTGTGGATTCATTACACTTCACCCCTTTTGGGTGAATTTAGTTTGATTAAAGAGCAATTTTCCACGTCTGCTGGGCTTTTCTTTCAGCCAAATCATCAGGCTGAGACCTCACAAAGTCTAAAATGTAATTTTCAATTAGCAGATATGTAACTAGCAACTGCCTCTCCGCAGCTAAAAACGCATCAGGGACTCGGATTATGTGCAGAACTTTGAGCTTTTGTGGACATCATCATTAAATTGCCGCTCATTTTCAATGTTCTAAGTGCGATGTTTAGCTAGCGGATTTATTAAATTCATCATTAATAAACAATTGTAACGATAATAATGATTGTACATTTAAAATTGCATTGAGCCATTGGTTAATTTTCCAATAGGGATGCACCAATACCACTTTTTTGAAAAACGAGTACTCGCATTTTAATACTCGTTAAATTTAAAGTTAAATTTACAGGTAACAGCTTTAGTCGTAAATTTGAAAAAGGAGCCAGTTTGAAAATAAAGAACATTTATTTAAAATGAAGAGCACGTTGTATGCAACATATTGCAGAATAAATAATTACAGAAAATTGAAAAAACAGTGGCCGCGCAACTCGAGTTTTTTTTTCCACTTTGTTGTAAACTGCCACTCTGGACAGCACAAGGGGCATTAACAAACATATTTGCTAATTAGTGCACAATATTTTAATAAACTAACAACACGTTTCTCTCTCTCGCAAGAGTTTGCTGCAGCGTGAGTTGTGTTGGTTTAGAAACAAACTCTTTGTACTCGTCGTCCGTTTGGGATTTTAGGTGCTTGATTAAATTACTTGCGTTAAACGTGCTACACTTTGAGCTTATGGACAATTTCGTTGGGCTCAACTTGCAGTCCGCCATTATGTCGTCTTCATTCACTTTGAAATTCAAAGTGAATGTCGTTTGCGTACGAGCCGCTCTGAGAGACAAAGCTTTTTAGCGAACTATAAGATCCGACTCCCGCTGGAGGAGAGCCAGACTACCCGTCACTACCACTAAGGGCGGGGCACTATCACGGGCCTCAAATATTATATATAAGACATTTCTCACTTCTGTTATCGACTTCTGATACCGGACTTTAAACGAGTATGAGGAACTAGCATGTGGGCCTAACAAACTAGCATGTTAGCACTACAAACTAGCGTGTGATTGTGACGTGTTCAATAGCACCTAGCATGTGTACATAACAAACTAGCGTCTTAGCAATAGAAACTAGCGTGTGAGTGTGACTTCCGATACCGGACTTTTAACAAGTATGAGTACGCTAGAAAATGTGGTATCGAGGTCAACACCCGATACCAGAGCAACCCTATTTTCCAATTATTCCAAAGTAATGCACATGTTTTATAACGCAGCATTTGTTCAACTCTTTCAGACAGACAATTGTAATCAAACACAGAAACACTTTTATATTGTTTCTGTGTCATTTTATTTCTGGGTGAATGTCACGAGTCTGTCGTGCTGCAGCCAAAGATGGAAACGGCTGGAATCGTTTAGCGAGTGTCTGTTTCTTTCCCGCCGAAAGCTGCATTGTGAACGCGGGAACAGCTCTACCTCAACAATATTTTGTCATTAGCAGCTGCTTATTTATGACAACACGATTAAAATAGTCAACGGCAAATAGCAAGCCTTACTGAATTATGCAAAGGACGTGGTGCTTTTTCAAAGGATGAAGAGACATTTTAGTTGATTTGAATTCTTAGACACTGTTCGCTGTAACTGTCTGCTGTTGCTTGTTCATATCTACATCGATTTTTCCATTTGGTTCGAAGTTTAAAAATAAACCAACTAACAAATGTTTATGGCAAAATTGAGCTTTTAAAGTAGCCGCAGCCTGTTTGAAAACATCTGTCTAATCTGTCCAATCTGGTTTTTGTTGCTAACCCGAGTATCGTGATACAAACCATCTAATTGAAGAAGACATTAATTTATTCACCAAAATCCCCCACCGCAGATGATTCAAAACGTCCGTATTAATAGAAACATGTGTTCTGAACTCAAAGTCCCGAGACATCTGCGTAAATCAGGGGTGGGCAAACTTATTGATTCGCCGGCCACATTGGGTTCTAACTATGACAAAGGGGCCGGACTGGGGTTCCTGGTCAAGCGGCTGTCAATCACTTTCTCACCAGCCAATCAGAGCAAGGGACGCCTCTAAGTGAAGCTTGTGCCAGAAGTCCAAACAAATAAAAAAAAAGAAAGAGAAATGGAAAAATGGGAAAAAAGGTTTGGCGGGCCGGATTAAAACATTTAAAGGGCCGTAGTTTGCCCACCCTCGGCATACACGCTAAATACAAGTTGCTAAAATCGTAGTTTCACAACCAGGCCTATAGAGGGCACTGTGCAAATATCCTTCACTTCACTGCTGTGGTTCGTATCTCAGAAACGTATTTTATCAGCAGGAGAGATAATTTGGTTTGCTCCTGACATTTACTCCCAAACCGGCCGCGTGTGGAAAACTCTTCCCATTGGTTTTCCTCTCGGCCGTTAACGCCGGCGTCGTAATCAGACACACACTTCAGTGGTGCCACGAGGACAAACAAAATCAATGCGCTCAAAGGGCAAATCAGCGGAGAAGGTGATGTTTGGCAAACTGTCACCCTACACAAAGTGGCAGGGCGAAGACCCTCAGACGCCACCGCGGGGTCCGGAGAGCTTTGCCAGCTTACACGGATCTTCGGTCGGGGGGTTTGTGAGAGGAAACGGGAGAGAGGATCTAGTCACGCTTCTCGGAGAACCTGTTTGTTCCTCCGTCCCTGGAGGTTTCCATACATTATTTAAGTGGCCACAAAAGCAAGTCCACCGGACTCCTTTATCCTTGAGAACAGAGGAACACGGTATGGATTTTTCACTCATGGCGCAAAAGGTTAGAAACATGAAAGCTAAAAATAATAACACACACACACACAGCAGCACACTGTCACTATAAAAAGACAGCGGTTTTCACAAAAAACGCCGTTTGCTTGAAATATCAGGGTTGGAAATTCTCAAAATGTCATGTTTTCTATCCATTTACATTCACAGTAAGCAGCCTAGCTTAGAGGTGTAAATAGTACATGAAACCTATACTTGAGTTAAAGTACAAATACCATCGTACCAATTCCAAGAAGACTTGAGTAAAAGTCGTAGAGTATCCCATTTCAAAAGATTATAAGTATTTTACTTGTACTGAGTTAGGGCTCAAAAAACACCAGGAAGTGTGAAAAACAAGAAAATGTTTATTTATGAGGTTTTAATTCCTAATATAGAAGATAAATGTAACACCTAGTGGTTCCAAAATGGCAGAACAGAATAGATAAAAAAGAACAAAATGCCAGTCTCAGTCAAACTCAAATGTTCAAAAATGTGCAACTGCCAATTCAAACTGACGTGATTTAGCTGATAAATATCATCCAGTACCTTCAGTATCCTGCAGATGGCGATATCACCTCATCCGACCAAGAAATTAACCATGGTAGAAAAAAATGCCGTTTTGTCGCCCACAATCACAATGTAACGAATAATGGTAAATGTCCATTCAAATGTAGTGGAGTAAAGAGTACAGATACTCAATCAAAATAGTAGAGTAAAAGCTGCTTATATTTTTGATACTCTGTACAAACAAAAAGTAGCCTGAAAATACTCAATTGAGGAAGTCCATTTACTCAAGTACTTTACACCACTGAAGCATTTCTGCACTAAACACCATTATCTAAAACATTGCCTTACAAACTGTTTCCTTCATCATTTTCTTGAGAGTCGAACCCCAAACCCTTGCGTTGCAAACTCCAGCTCGCAGTGGCTTTTCTCAGGATGGGCATTAGATACATACAACATCAATTTTTACGGCGCTTCTAACTGTTTGAACAACCATTAGTGCTATGTTAATGCGTCATGTAATGAAACTACGGAACGATCTTAATGAAAATTCTAGGGAGCGACTGAAAAAGCCATTTGGGCTTCTCGCCGTTTTAATGACTTTCTTGGCTCGGCGGATGCACACGACGGGCCTGCTGTGCCACACGTTTCCCGCCAAAAACTAAAAGAGAGAAATGTTTCTTGTGCCGTTTTTGAGTGTAATAATCCTAAAGCCGAACATTTTTTTCCCGACACTTGTCGAACTTATGAATTGCCTTTGTTTCAGTTTTACTGGAAATGATGTTCCCTATTAAAACACAATTGCGATTATTGCTAATCATAATCTCCATTACAGCTCAAGGACAATCACAGATGATTACAATCAGATATAACGATGTAAAAATCATTAAACAGCCAAAATAAATGCTTGTTTGGCTGAGTGTTTCCTGCGGAGAGGACGAGTGAAGCCAGTCTTATCTTTTAATCATATCTCTGGTCTACTCTCATAGTAGGGGTCAAGGGTCATTAGGTGATAAGACACGCATATCTGTGGCCTGGGAATCGCAGCTTAAGACTGCCCACTGCTCCGGGTGAGTGTGGTCGCTGCGTGTATATACTCTTCACTGATTGGACAAACACAATTTTGAATATGGTTCTCACCAGACCTTGTACTCTTTCCTTACTTTTCATTTTTTTTATTTATATTTGATTTTATGTCATATATGTCAGTTGTGTTTTCAAATATATTAGTCACGCCCCCTTAAAAGCTGTAGAAAAGCTGGTTCTCACAGAAAAAACACAAAAAAAAAACACTTCACCTCAGGGAAGAAAAGACACCACTGCATAAAGACAACTTAAATGGGCGCTTATATTTACACGCATGTTTAAAATCGGCGATTATAAGCAAGTTTTCGAACCTCTGAAATGAGGAAAAAAAAGGGTGCTTATTTTCGCATAAATACGGTACTAAGTCTATTTCTTTTATGTGTCTCATTTTAGATGAGAAGCATTAGAGCTCCATTATATTCCTCACTACCGGAGTGAATTATTAATATTATTGCTGGAGGAAAACGTCAAGTTTGGACGGGAGATCAACCGCAGGCGTAATACACACACAGTCTTACCGTAAAACAACCATAATCATATATTCTTTTATAGGTCTGTCTGTCTTTCTGCCCCGTGCGACTCCACATCCAGCCTGATATAGATCAACTCTTAATGCAGTTCCACCAGTAAACAGATACAGAGATCCAGGAACAGGCCAATTTCCTGTCAAACCAGCGCTTTAAAATATGCAGGAGCTGGTCAGTAATATCCCAAAGTGAAGCTCGGACCGAACACATCAAGGCCTGTTCTCCATAAAGAAGAAACACGAATAAAAACTCCAAAAACCCATTGTGTAATCAATAGTCATCTTGTTTTTCATCTGAAACGACTTACAGAAAGCAAAGGAAAGTAAAGACGGGAAGGTTTTTCAAAGCCGGAAAATAAATAAAATAGATCTACCTCATACCTAAACATTTGCCCCGGACTTCATGAAACATATATAGTATTTGTGCAAATATAAGTTTTTCAGGCACGTCTTGGTGTTCGAACTTTCCAAAAACTTAAAATCCTGGCTAAATACTTTTCTTAACAAGTCTTCTTTTATTTTTTAATCTTGAATAATAGATACAATATTTCTAGACAGTTGTGCTTATGTTCACATAAAAAGAGTGTGTACAATCCAGGACCATTTTTATTTGTGTGTAAATATGTCGAACATTGAATAAATATGTTATATACCTTTATATATATATATATATATATATATATATATATAGAGAGAGAGAGCATATATATATATAAATATGCAAGCAGTAACTGTAGACTACTGAATCAATCAAGGCACATTACTGCCATCTAGTTGATGATAGACATTACTAAAGGACACTGTTTTACAAATGACATGGGATTTTACAATTGTCCACATGGTTTTGCAAACTTCTTATATCTATAGCGCCACCTACGTATTGTTAGATGACTAAGTTGTTGACTACAGATGACTATTGTAAGATTGACTAAGACTAAAGTGTTTTTTTTTCCTTTTTTTCTCTCTTTTAACTGACTCTTTTTTTCCACAAATTTTTTTTTTAAATTATTTTATTATTTGACTCTTTGTCCCCTAGTTTTTGAACGAAGATAAATAATGGACACTTTTCTTTTTAAAGACAGCCCACCCCCTAATTTGCATAGCGACTTTACACTGGTCTGGAACTAAGAAAAAACGCAATATAAATGAACTTCAACTTGAACTAAAAACAGTGAAAAATCACAATACCAACCTGTATTTGTGGTGTATGTTTGGCAAAACGTTTAAACGATAAAAGATAAAAACACACACATCAATGGAACATTTTTACAGATTAGAACTAAGAACGTCTGATTCTGGCTTTGATCAAAATCCGCCTCACGTTTTTTTTTTAAACCACGCACGTTTTTTGAAAACACGATCGTTCTAGGATTTTATCTTTTCGTGTGTCTGGGACATTGCGCTGTGGGTTGAGACTTACAGTGTATGGAGAGCAGGAGCAGGCCAAGCATCAGCATCAGCATCAGCAGCAGGTTTGTGTGGAGCGAGGCCGCGCTGCTGCAGTCCATCCTGTTCTTCTTGCAGGTGCACACCTGGACCTTCAGCTCCGTGCTGTTGGAGATGGGAGGGATGCCGGAGTCGGTGAGGACCAGAGGCAGGTTGTAGTTTGCCTTTTTGAGGCTGTGCAGCAGCATGATCTGAGAGTGAGTGTCTGGAAGACAAAGTGAGAAGCTATTCCGAGGAGTGTCAGAGCAAAGCTGTCCTTAAGCTCTACTGAAGGAGATCTTGAAGATTCAGATGTAGACATGCATCTTCTATCCACTTTTTTCGTTTCTAGTTCATGGGGAGATGGAGACAATCTCAGCAGCACTGGGTTTGAAGGCAAGGCAAGGACACACCCCCTGAATTCATGGCCAGCCAATCACACAAGCTCACGCAGCAATGGGAATGAATTCCTTCCGTCCATCCCTCCATTCCTTCAGTCCTTCCCTCTCATCCCTCTCTCTCTTTATTTCTTCCCTCCTTCTCTCGCATTCCCTTCCTTCGTTCTTTTACTTGGAATTTTTCCCTTATTTTCCTCCCTTTCATTCTTCTTCCCTTCTTCCCTCTATCCCATTGTCCCTCCTTCCCTCTCTCTCTCTCTTCCTTCCCGCCCTTCCTATCTCCCTTCATTCCTTCCCTCCCTCTCTCCCTTCCTTCTCTCCTTCCTTCAGGAGCTATGCTCTGCCTAGCACAATTCGAGACTCAGAATCGGTAAGTTAATGTAGGTCTAGACTGAAGAAGAGTCTCGTCAACAAAGCTTATATTGACATGTAATAAAAACATATCGAATAAGTTAATATAATCTCATTTATATTAATAAGATTGTTTTTAGAGAGGGTTTTTTTTACCTGGCCATTGTCGCATAAGTGCTTGCTCACAGGTGATAGTCATAGCCATTATCTTAACACCAAGAACAGATGAATAAAATGCAACAATCTTCTATTTTTTTTTCTACACATTTTCATACTTTTGTTGTAACTGTGAAAAGCGCCTTACAAATGCACTGAACTTGAACTAAACTTGAACTTCCTCTATCCCTCTCATCCCTCCCTATTTCCATCGCTCTCTCCCTTCCTTTTTTCCTTCTTTCCTTCCTTACTTCACTCCCTCTCATTTCTTCCCTCCATCCCTCACTCCATGGCTTCCTTCCATCCCTCTTTCCCTCAATCCCTCACTCCTTTCCGTACCTCTCTCACTTCCTTCATTCCATCGTCCCACCCATTCTCCCTTCTTTCCTTCCCTCTCTTCATTCCTTCCTGCCACCCATTCATTTGTATTACTGTTTGTAGCAATAAAAACCAATTTTTTTTTTTATAAATATAGCTGCAGGGTTTAAACCAGCAATCACGGCTCAATACTGCGATCACGATGATAATAAACAATAACGGTCTTTGACTTTGTCTTATAGTCTTAGTGATAATCATAGCCATTTACTTAACGCCAACAACCAGACAATCAAATGAATAAAAAGCAACAAATCTCTTACATATTCACACGTGCGCTTTGAGACAGTTAAAACTTAAAAAGCACCTTATGTGATGCTCAGAACTTGAACTTGTCTCCTCCGCCACTGTTTTACAAATGACGCAAGATTGACGCAACTGGTTTATCCATCCATCCATCTGTCTCCACCACAATCATCAGACCACAACCGAGCCTCAAACCTGGGGCTCAAATGTGTCCTTGCTTAAGGCCACGACACCAGCCAAAACACCACAGTGCCGGCGAACATTCCCCCTCAATCCTGAATGAACTCAATCAGCAGAGCTCATAACTTCTCAACAGGCTGTTATTGTAGACGCTGATACGGTTAAGGAGGGCTGCATTTTTCTTTCTCCTCGTCTGGAGCTCTCTCGAGAGAAGATGAGACGTGGTGAGAAGCTACACTCAGAGGAGAAGGGGAATCGAGTGTCTGGGAGATTTGGTCGGAATGATGGATAATGATGCGTCTGAGACAAACCGACCATGCTAGACCTGATTTACTGTTCATCTGAGGAGATCCACGCTGGAGGGAGAAAAAGACCATCCCATGTCCTGGGGAGGAACATCTCTAGACTGATGGTCCATGACTAAAGACTTTTTCACCATTAGGGGCAAATGATATTTAATACAGAAGAGGCTATACATGAGTTATAAGTCGTGGGCTGGTGCACACCCACAGGCGAGTGGCTACTCCCGGAGAATGAACTTACTATTGATCCTGGAGATTTTCCATGTTTTCTCTAGTCCTGGCTGCTTTCCCAGCTCGATCTTGAAGGGATGTGTATTAGGGTAAATGTCCTTGTCTCGTCCCCCGATCACCACCACATTCACGTCTTTGGCGTCCTCGCACACACGAGCAACGGAAGGAAAGACGTAGGGGGCGTTGTCGTTCTCGTCCTCCAGGGTGATTATCAGCGTCCCGGTGCCTGTGGCGGATGGACTGCCTGTAAGAGAAGCATGACGTTAATGATAAGAAGTAAATATACATCCAATGTGGAGAGTACTGTGGAATTAAACACACATTTTTATTATAACTGTGTATTGGTGCCAACAATCAACGCTCGATATCAAGTACCGTATTTTTCGCCATATAAGACGCACCCAATTTTAAAGGAGGAAAATCTAGAAAAGAAAAGATTCTGAACCAAACACTGTAGTAAAATATTTTGTATCAATTGTATAAAAGTTAACAGCAGTTTAAGAACAATTGTATGCCAAACATGTAACATGAACAGTCAGTAAAGTCAGTAAACAGTAGGGGTGGTCGGTATAGCGGTGTTGAGATGTGCCACGATATGGATTTTGCAATATCGTGGATACTGTGATAATTCATGAATTAGATTTTTATATAAGTATATAAACACCTTAATACAGTATTACACATTAGTTTCGTTACAAGTTGTAACTTACAACTACAGATGACGGCACGAACATTGTACTTCACGCGCATATGCGTGCCGCTCCGTTTTCTGCGCTGTGCCTTTAAGAGAAAAGTGGCTGTTTTGGTTTTAAAGACGCGCGCAAGAAAATCTGCTTGTTTTAGACGCACCAACTTTTCACCCTCAGTTCTGGGGAAGAAAAAGTGCGTCTTATACGGCGAAAGATACGGTAGTTTGTGCCAATATCAGTGGCAGTTCTATATTGAGTGACACCTTGGGCGAGACTCTCTGGTGCCCCTCCCCCCTCCGAACCCTGACCAAACTGAAAAAAAAAAAAATCGCTATTTTTAACGTTTACAGTATTAAGTACACATGTGAACTTTGACAGTTAAATAAATATTCTAGATATCTGAAATCACACTACAGAAACGTCTTTATTATGAAACACCCTGATAAAAACACAAACTGAAACTAAAATCCGACGCAACGTAAAACGCATTTAAATGAAATCATTGGGAAAACACTTACAAGTTTTTAACATATAAATGTGTGTATTATATGTATTATACTTAAAATTATCGTAACCCCTTTTAAATATACCGGATTTACATATAACATGTATTTTGTTTTCTAATACTCGGTTGAATATAGAGTATTTAAATACATGGAAATATAGTTGTTGTTCATATATTTAAATCTTTCTGTCTTCTTTAAAGTGTATTATTGAAGCATTTTTTTTTTATATGCAACAATATATGCATGAATATGTTAAAAACATATTAAAAATGCCCTATATATTGGTCATATGAACTTTGAAAATATACATTTAAATATATTGTTTCATGCATATGCGGATACATTTCTTCTCTGTATGGAACACTTTATTTATAGTTCTTTATTTATGACATAGACACAGTAAACATAAAGAGAATGCTTTGCATACCATTATCTTTTGCTCACTTTCCCTATTTTCTCCTTTTCCTAAATTGTGCACCCAATAGCTTTAGGAATTCAAATCAACAGATAAATACTACATCAGCCTGACATTATTTATCTGTGTTAAAAAATTAGGGAAAAAGAGTCAGTACAAAATATCTATTGTTCGTCGTTTGAAACAAACACATCTTTTATATAACCCGGAATGAACAAGTTCATTTGTGATTCGTTCAAACGAATAATTCGGTCGCGACTGCGTTTTCGGTCTTTGTTTTTTAAAGACATAGATCAAGTTCAGCTCGGTTTTCTACATTCTACATGATTTGAATAGTTTGGTAGCAATTTATGTATTATATGTCATCTACTGAAAAAAAAAAAAACAGCGCCGCCGTAAATCGATGCTGTAAATGAACGAATGACTCGAAATGATTTGTTCTCTTCACTGTTTGAGAATTAAAGATCTGAATCAGTTAAAAGAATCAAACTTCCGATCACTAGTTTATCTCAGTAGTCATAATCCAAAATGTTCCGACTCGGCGTTGCAATGTAATCACATTTCGGAAATCTTGAACCCACGACTTTGGTGTTGGGAACAAAATGTGTGTGGGTATACATGCACACACACACACACACACACACACACACACACACACACACTAGGTTTTTGTTTTGAAATATTCCGTTTCTAGGAGATTAACAGTTATTGCAAAGCCACATAATTACTAACAGCCTTGCAGGTCACTCGCAATTAACATCATATGACAGAATCCATAATTGCGGAATGATTTTGTCCTTGTGTTGCCGGGAACATTCAGGTCTCGGAGGAAGAAGAAAAGGAACCGTGTCAAAACACCAGCACAAGGAAAGCGTTGCTGTATTCATCCTGTCATTAAACACTCGCACTTTTATATGATATTTTTAGATTAAAAAACGTTGTTTTTTGTAGGTAAAAGTCTAGATCATATCAAGTTGTCAGTCAAACCTTTTTTTTTATTTATTTACTTTTGGCAATCATAAAATCAATGTTTAGACTTTTAGACTGGATTTTAATTATTTTGAGCTTTTGTGGCATCAGTGGTCATTATATTGAGTCTTATTGATGTTTTGTTTCATTTTGCCTCTTGTGGCAGTATTATTATTAAATAGTTGATAATGTTATTTGGAATTTTGTGTAATAAAGCTCTCCTTTTGCAGTTACACTGAAGTATAACAAAGCAATATCATCTTCTTCTTGAACCATCTTCATCAGCTTTTGAAATA
The DNA here is from genome assembly GCA_028031935.1 of Paedocypris micromegethes. Classification (NCBI taxonomy): domain Eukaryota; kingdom Metazoa; phylum Chordata; class Actinopteri; order Cypriniformes; genus Paedocypris; species Paedocypris micromegethes. The sequence continues at coordinate 24,019,779 of CM051501.1, read as the reverse complement.
ATCTAACCAGTCTTGACAATATTTAAGCTAGATAAAGTGTGCAATTACATGAAAATGCTTAAAGTCTTACAGACAAACCATCAAGTTGATTATGAACATATAATTTGAAAGTTAATTTTGAGTAAAAAAAAAAAGTTATTGTAAATTTTAATTTTAAATAAAACTAAAATAAAAATTTATAAAATTATTAATAAAACATGTTTGTACATTTACGACACAGAAGGTTAATTAAACTACATACATTTTGATGCTTTGTGATTATTAAATACCTGAACTGAAATACCACAGAATAAGAACGGAAATTAACCACTTGCTCATTCGTTTTTATGTAAATGTAATCTTAAACACTGAAAGAAATTCAATAAATTCTTATTTGAAATTAATTCAGATACAGTAACTGAAAAGACATTCTGATGGCATACAATAATGAGACATACTGAGAATTACCTCATCAAATGGTAAACTAACATTAAGAAAAAGTGACCAATGTATATAAAAAAAAAATTAGACAAAATAAATATAGCAATACTGCAACCCATTTGCTTTTAGTGACATAAAACAGTTGCATTGGTCACATTCTGAAGTCAAATATAGATCAGCTGGACTTCTAAAAAATTAAGTGCAACATTGTTACACCTTCAGAGTAACTTAGATAAATAAAAACACTAACATTCTACAATTCTGACACGAGCAATTACAGCTCCTGCTGGAACGTGAGAGGATATCGGAGGAGACCCGGAGGAAACACACAAGAACATAGTTTGGCCTGGATCTTGAGTCCCACAGGGTTCGTTCTTGCTGCATCTTAAAACCACAATCTTTCGCTTGAATTAACCGGATGGTTTTTTCACCGTCGTCCTCCGTATCATAATTACCTTCCAGCTCGCAGCCAAGGCCGATTACACACATTTAGACGCCCCATAAAGCAAACGGGAAATAATCGTGTTGCAGTTCACCACCTAATAACCCACCTTAAAACCCCCCGACCCCTGTAAGATGAATATTAATGGTGGAAAACTTGAGTGGAAACATCTAGAAGACTCAATGAATAGTCGAGCCAACGCCGCTGTGTTTAACATGAACGATATTCATGAAAGACTGATAAGAAAAGGTTGTTTGCATAAACGGCTCGGTTACATATCCAGCGTGTAATGACTCTGAATGTTTCGAATTCCATCTTCCTTCTCTTCTGTAATGAGTGTTTTTTTGGTGTTGTTGCCTTATAGCAGATTGATATATCGTCTTTATCATGCATGAGATGCTTTTCCGAGACTCAATTCCCTCTTTTCTAAAACACCCGGAATGCCTCACTTAACACTACTGATATGCAACTGACAGACTTCAACAATTTCATCGGTGTGTGTGTGTGTGGGTATACATGAATAAATACATATATACATAAATAAATATACAAGACACACACACACACACACACACACACACACACACACACACAATTGCGAGTCTCCAAACCTGTTTGATAAAGTGATTAATCGCGGAAAATCAGAAGACTTGATAATCAGATTGACCAATCAGATTGTATAATTGTAAAAAATTGTAAAACATTGGACATGACATACCTACAATGATAATATAACTACAGCAACGCTTAATAATGGGATTTGAGTCTTTTATTACTCATTTCAACAATTAGGACTAATTGTCAAAAATAGTATTACATTATTATTGTCAATACGTATTACTGTGGAAATATATTGGCACTCAGCTAATAGTTTTCACTTGTTTTTACGTGTGTTCTATTTTTTAGCATTGATTCCGAGTTTCCTCTGCATCTAAACTATTTTGCTTTTGAGTCAAACGTAATTTATGGAACTTTATGTAAAACATTATGTTATCGAACATTTCTATTCAAATGTATACGTGCGCATTTATTCAGCAGATTTTTATCTATTTATTTTATTTATAATCAAACATCTTACAGCTTTTCCCGTAAATTGAACCTGTGCAGAACGATCAATGGATTTGTTATAATAATGTGATATAATACCCCCCAATATAGTTCTTTAGTATATTGTATTTTAAAACTAGACTGAACATTTAAAACCAGACTGAAGACGCATCTTGCATATACTCACCTGTAATTAAAACTAAATATAACTAAAAATTAAAAAAAAAAAAAACTAAATAAAAACTAAAAATTACTGAATATAACCAGTAAACCAGAAAGGCTGCATAGTCTAGTGTCTGGAACCGAAATGCATCTCTTTAATGAAGCATATACTCACCTGTAATTATAACATATCTAATTACGGAATACAACTATATAGAAAGGCTTCATAGTCTAATGTCTGGAACCAAAACACACTCGGTGAGTGGCCCTAAGAGTGTCCGAATCTTTTTTTGTTTTTATAGTTTTTACCAAAAACTATGTACGCCCAATCACTACTTACCCTCATTCATCACAAGAGGTTTTGATAAAACTCACCAATAAAGAGCCTATGCGATTAGCAAAGTCCCTCTAGAACAAAACCAACAGATCAACCTCATGGACTGTAAATGAGGAACATTGAGAAGGAACTCGATCTCCCAACCGTTACAATAGCCACATCAGTCTTTCGTCAGTCAATCAAGGTAATTCAGTATCTGACATCATTCTCCACGTCAAAACCCATTTAGAAAGAAGAGAGGATCTCTGATTAGGTTCCATTTCCGTCACGAAAGCTGCACAAATGGACGCGACAGGAGTTGCTTTCATTAGGGAGGCTGGTATTCTTCCAGCGCTCTTTCAAACTTCAAAGTCTGGAGACAAGAAGAGCGATCGAGTCTCCGCAGAAACCAATCAGCGTCAATTTTTCTCAGGGGCCAAGATGATGATTCACTTTTCGTGTGTTTTCACAGCACTCGCACTTTCATTCGTAAAGTACTGGATTCCAACTCGCCTCAGGCGGCCGGCAACGGAATCCATCTAGAAGTTTCTCCACCACTCGGGCCCTTGACACCCACAGGAGCAGTTTAACACGAGAAGCGGTGAAGAAGCAAAGTTGAAGGTGATGTATTTGCTCTTTCTGTGTAGATCTCATTACTACGTTATTATCCCAGTGCGGACCCCAATTGTGGCCCCGGAACATCCTCTTTCTTCTTCAAAGTACAGTGCCAGATTGGATCAGTTGTGTCTCAGCTGACATTCCAGTGTCACTTTTCCAGCTCTCGTCCTTAAAAAGACCCCAGAAGTGGCACTCCGGGACAAAAAGAAACTTGGAGGATAGATCAAAAGACAATCTCAGTGACATTTCAGGAAATGAAAGCCAAAAAACAACAGGAAGAAATCCACAAATTACGTTATTTAGTAGGACGTGGTGAAGTTTTCCCTCTGTGAGTGTCTGCTATTTCCCACAGTACTTTTCATTTTCTACTTAATTTTAATCACATTTATTTGTTTAATTTAAATTGTATTTTATTTTACCAGTAATTTTCCATTTCCAAATTTATTTCCAGTTTTGTATTTTATTTTAATAGTCATTTTCCATGCAGGAGAATTGAAGTCCGGAACATTTTCTATAGATGTGAGTGAGCGTGTGTGTGTATGTCCTGCCCTGTGATTGGTTGATCGCTAATCTCGAGGGTGTGTCCTGTCTTCAGGCCCAGAGCTGCAGGGATTGGCTGCAGCTCCTCGTGACCCAGAAACGGTAAAAAGGTTACGAATATGAGCAAGGACACTATATGGAAATATAAAAAAATTGTCAATTTGCGGTATAACATTTAAAAATACAATTTTCTGTATACACATATATACTGCAGATACTGTAGACAACAGTGCATTTAACAATTTTTTAAAAAATGCCTCAATTTCTTTTAAAAAGCAATAGTTTAAGTTTAATATTAATAATTAATAAGCATTTTTGTTATGAAATAGGATTACGAATATAAGCACGGATCTTATGTAAAAATGTCCTAAAAATGTATGTAATTGTGAATAAAAAAATAAAATGGCCTGTAAAACTGTGACAAATGAACATATAATAATTAAAAAATACCTTAATTTCTCTTCAAATTCAATAATTTAAGTTTATTATAAATTATTAATAACCATTTTGTATATGCATTTATCTAACCTAACTTACAATGCATTACTAAGCTCAGTTTGCACAGAAACAGACACAGCGTCACAAGACTTTGGTTAGTAACAACCACTTCCTCTTACTACGATGCGGATGCTAACAGGTCTCAGCGGCGTATGCTAATGCTCCGAAGCGAACCTCTCAAGCATACATAAAACGCCTTTCATGCTATACGCAACTGTCCAGAAAACACATTTAGAAGCTTTAAATGACAAATGCAAGCGCGGACGTTGGAAATGGAAATAAAATGCAAAGATATGACACACTCCAGGACACAATCCTGCAGCTAAACACAAAGCAGCGCATCGGAATCACGCACACTGTTGTTTAAAGATGATTAGAATGTCCACGGGCACACACACACACACACACACAAACACACACACTGCTGCAAAACAGATTATTTTGTACAGTAGATCCTCAGTTAGCAAGTTGGCTTTTAACTTGCTAAAATTTACCTGAGCAAGTTGGTCGAATTTACAAACTAAAGATTTGGCGTGTTATGTTGAAAATACATAATAAAGTAGAATAAAAAAAAATGCAGAATTAATCAGCATAACAGTATTGGACTTGTTACTTCAGTATTTTTGGCAACTTTGTACTTGTACTGTGTATCAAAAATATAAGCAACTTTTACTCTCTACTTGACTACATTTGTGATTAAGTATATGCACTCTTATCATTAGTCGTTACATTGTGATTGTGCGCAACAAGTTGGCATCTTTTTCTGCGGATAAATTTCTTGGGCGGACGAGGTGATATCGCCATCTGCAGGATGAAGAAGGTACTGGATGATATTTATCAGACGAATGAGACTGACATTTTGTTCTTTTTAAAAATGTATTATTTTCTACCATTTTGAAACATTGAGGCGCAAAATTTCATTTCAATATTTGGAAACTAAAGCTCATAAATAGTTTCTTGTTTTTCCCCATTTTTTGTAAATGTTTCATGTTTTTTGAGTCTAAATTCAGTACGAGTAAAATATATATATATGTATACTTATGTAAGTAAAATGGGAAACTTTACAACTTTCACTCAAGTTTTCTTGGAATTGGTGACTTGTAATGGAGTGATATATACAGTAAGGTATCAGTACTTTAACTCAAGTATTCTTTACACATCTGGTGGAGTGACATTGTTCAAACTTGTTTACTCATCTTTTTCTGTTACTAAATCCTAATGTTAGCAACACCAAATATTATGGGTTGGATCCCCAGGGAAACTCTAAGCCCCGTACTAGTCAATTTGTAAAATATAGCGAGTGCTAATTGCAAAGATTTAAAAGAATTCCTGTAATCTATCAAGATAAATGTTGTAGATCTTGTTTGATCCTCTATAATAACTAAAAAGCCTTAAAACATCAGTCAGCTGTGTTAAAAACCACTGGCAATACCACACAAAAAACCATTTAACTAGCCAGAATAAACAGAATCGACAGCTGGTTTCATCTTCCTCCGTCTCCATCTCTTTCACATCGACTCGTTTCCCCTCAGCCTTCCATCATTTCTATTCAATCAGCATTCAGCGCGGTGGTCAGTGGTCAGAAGAGGGGGGGGGGCACAGTCACAGGAGACGTCGCAATAAAGACACGAGACTCCATCTTAGATCGATACGGTGCTGGTGACCAGTGTCATTTCATGTCATGCAATCACCCGACAGATTGTGACAGAAAAGACAGACTGTGCCAGACGAGATGTGCCTGAGGTGTCAGCGAGACGTGGGCGGCTTGTACGGACGACAGAACAAGAACCAGAACAAACTGTGCTTTAAAAAAAACGGAATTGGCTGTGATGAATGTAGGCGACCTTGTGCATTAAGATGGTTCTTGGCAACACTAAAGGTTGTGGGTTCAACTGTACATATGAATCTATGACAATTGAACGCATAAATTCAGCTTGTACATGGCATGAGAATTTAACCTTCAACCTTTCATTGATAAGCACATATTGTTTCATGGGAATCAAACCTACCTTTAGTGTACATAGAACATGGCTGCGTTGAAATCAAACCTACAATCTTTAACATGGCTAAGCACATGCGATTCCACGGGAATTCAATCTACAACCTTTAGGATTGCTAAGCCCATGTGATTAAATAGGATTCAAACCTACAACCTTTAACATAACTAAGCACACGTGACTCCATGGGTATCAAACCTACAACCTTTAACGTTGCTAAGCACATGTGATTTCATGGGAATCAAACCTACAACCTTTAACATTGCTAAGCACATATGATTCCATGGGAACCGAACCTACAACCTTTAGCATTGACAAGCGCATGTGACTCCATGGGAATCAAACTCAAAACCTTTACCGTTGCTAAGCACATGCGATTTTAATGGGAATCAAACCTACAACATTTAACATTGCTAAACACATGCGATTTCATGGGAATCAAACCTACAACCACTACTGTACAGAAAACATAGGATTCCATTGGAATCAAACCTACAGCCCGTAACACTGCTAAGCATGTGGCTATTCCATGGGAATCAAACCAACAACCTTTAGCATTGCTAAGCACATGCGATTTCATGGGAATTAAACTGACAACCTTTTACCTAGTTTACAGATAACATATAATTCAATTGGAATTCAACCCACAACCTTTATCATGGCTAAGAACATGTGATTCTACGGGAATAAAACCTATGACCTTTAGCATTGCTAAGCGCATGTGATTCCATGGGAATCAAGCCTGCAACCATTTCTTTGCAGAAAACATAGGATTCCACTGGAATCAAACCTACATAACACTGCTAATCACGTAGCGATTACATGGGAGTAAAACCAACAACCTTTAGTGTTGCTAAGCACATATACGGTATGTAAACCATAATCATAATCATATTGTTAGGAGGGAGATGATTTTGCTCTGGACCGTTGGGATGTGTTGGCATCATTCTGTCATTGGTGAGAGGGGCGGAGTCACTTTTTACCAATCAAGTGAGAGATGAGGTTTATTCCGCCTCCAGAACATTTACTTAGTTTCTTAGTAAAATACTTAGTACCGGGGTGATATTTTTGTTTTCCTAGCCGTTGCTTCCTCATTGCTTGTTCACTGGTCACAGCCATTAGTCAATATTATCGGTGTTAAAATTATATTTATTGATCCATGTCAATAAATTGCATGGTCCTTCGTCCTGTAAAGCTGCTGTGAAATTGTCAAAAAAAAAAAAAAAAAAAAAACGTGTAAAGCGAATTATTAATGAACTAAACCATAAAACCTGAGACATGATGCAAATTGTGCATATAAACTATAACAATATGGTGAAGCCACACAACAATTTCACTTTCTCTGCAAACATTCAATAACGTGTATCAAAGACCAAATTTGATAATGCGTATAATATATAATCTTATTATAGCTATATATTTGCATATATACTCAGACTGGTGTCCAGTGTCTTGGTTTCATCAGCTTTTTTTTTCTGTAAATGAAGCCACTTGTATTTCGGTGGCCTTGCAATCTTGCTTTCCTCACAGTCACACAAAGCAATTTGGGCTAAAATCAACATCTCTCACACTTCACAATTCTCTCGAGTGAGAATAAGTGAGAGCGAGAGACTGATGACGACAGTAAGACTCAGACTCAACAGCGAAAAGACGTTCTTTCGAAAGCACTTCTCTTGCACGGCTTGTTGACTTAGTTACAGTCGTGAAGAGGACAAAACTAAAGGGAACTTAAAAAGAATATGAGAGAATGAGAATATGAGGGATTTTTATTTATATTATTAAAGGAACGTAGCCAGAATGCAACACCCACATTTATTTTATGAACTGATTATCAACAGTTTAGCAAGTTTTAGAAAATTTACAGTTTGAATGATGGGCAGCACCAAAAGTTGTTAGAGTTGGGCTCGATTCCCATCTGCCTGTGAAATTATCTGGATCCCTCCATCAAATCATCCATCCATCAGACACTCTGGATTGGTGGCCAATCACAGAGCAGAACACAATGACACATAATAACACTCTCACTCACATCTTTATCCGATTTTCAAATCCTCAATTGTCCCGAGGACTGAGAAAACCTGAGACCACACAACTGAGAAAACTCACAACTGAGTTGATAAATACCATATTTACGCAAATATAAGCACCTCTTTTTACGAATTTTTGCAACTCAAAAACTTGGGCGGTGCTTATAATTGATGATTAACAAAAAGCGCAAGAATAAAAATTTTTCCGTATTTCAAGTCAGAAGCAATCACAAATAAACGGAAAAATAATACAATGCTAAACAATGATCTGTAAGTAGACATCCATAAAGTTTAAGCTTTAATTGTCTCATTAACAGAAGACTGGAAGAAGTAAGATTAAACTAAATACAGTACAATATTTTATATTAATACAGAGACTAGAAACCACGACCGGTTAGCTTAGCGCAACCGTCAACAAACGAATCCAATGTGTCATTGCAGAAAGGATTGAAACAGTCAAAAATGAAGAACATGGGCAAGGAGTAAAACAAATCCAAGGAACAGACACAATCAAAACGCTCTTAATGCAAAGGGGATAATAATCCCTCCTCTTCATACGGCATCAGATAAACAGAGAGCTTGAAACAGGCCTGAGCTTGAAACAATTGTTCTGCTCATGTGCAGAGTCTGACTGGAGCAAAGGATCTTGGGAAATGAAGTCCTGAGCACTAGAATCGGCTTTTTGTTATCTATAATTCAAATAAAACGATATCAAAATGATACGAGTCACAAGTTAGGCTTGTTAAATAACAAAAAAAAATTTTTTTGAGAGAGAATATTAACGTAATATTACATTATAAACATTACATACATTTTAAAAAATTATTTTTTTGGGGGGGATTTTTATTTTGTGCCTACAAATCAGGGGAGGGCTTATTATATTTGCATAAATACCGTATGAGCCTATATATCGACTAAACTAATAATCGAACTAAATTAAATAGAGTTGAAAGGGGTGGGGATGCTCTACAAGCACTTCTTCTACTTCTACCTCTAAGTGTCCCTGTCAAAACACGTGACACTGGGAAGTGATTTACTCCGAGGTTAATTAAACATTGTTTTTGCCAAGTGAGAGAAATGACTACACTACTCTGAGAGCCCAACGCAAAGCCTTCCCTCTGACCTGCAGACGCGTGTAATTTGCCAGGAGAATAATTCACGGCCACCTCAGCTGTTCAGAAACATGGTGGAAGACTTGCACAAAGAACTCAAGAGACCCAATGTGACACTAGCCAGGTTGCAGCACAATCTCTTCATAATTCGACTATTTCTGGGGCACTGAGAAAATTATATGGACTTATTATCAACACAAACTTTTTGTACCACCAACCAAAATATTTCTGACAAGTTATATGCCTCATAAAGCTATGCCTGGGTAAAGCATATAAGGCCATGATAGCTGATATCGGGAAAAATTTCAAAGACAAATTCGGACACTGCCACTTTATAGTACAAAGTTTAAACGTGGTGCATTGTCAACCGATGAATCTTAATAGACGTTCTGATCATATGTACTTCATTTACATTATTACATTCAAGAAACAAGCAGAAAATATCTATAACTTCATGTGAGAACTAAATGATTCTATGATTTAGAATAAAATCAGCATGGGAGCTCCCCAGGGCTCAGTCTTGGGTCCTCTTATTGTCATCTTCTGTATTCTCTGGCTTACTCATTAAATTAATAAATTGTGCATTTGTATATTATGTATAATATGTCCAAACACAAGTCCATCCTGTCCAGAAATTTTGAAATGATATAAAAAACTTAAAACAACAATACAGACAATCAAATTTCACAGTTTCTTTTATACATCAGGTAAAATGTGGCGGTATATATGATTTATTTAAATAATCAGTACAGTTTATGCAACTATTGTAGTTAATGCAACTATCACAGTTACATAATTGTATATTTGATTATACTGTAGTTGATTTAAGAATCAACTGTTCTGCCGGGCAATTGTTTTGCGTGTGCATGCTAAATTCTGTAAGGTGACCTTGTGAATCTCGAAAGGTGCTAAATAATTAAATTAATTATTATTCTAAGAATTTTTGCAAGTTTTTGGACATACATTTTTGATTCAGCTCAATTTACAGCTTTACTGTTTTTCGTCAACCTCTCAGTTTTGCTGGAAAAGCACCTACAACAATGAAAGAAAGAGTTTTCAATGTTTCGTGAACATTTCTTTTCCCACAAGATTTGTGCATCTACTATTTTGTTCCCATCTAGATGCCCCCTCACACAACTCGAATAGATATCACGCCATCTAGTTCACATCAACCAAGCCAAAAATGACCCCAAATAGTCCATAGAAAACCCAATAATATATAAATAGCCCATAAAAAGTCCAATAACAAACTCACCATTGTCCATAGCGAGGAACAGCGCTTTGTACTGGTTGTTGTGCACATGCGGAGACTCCCGGTCCAGTACGGCCCTGGTGGTGACGTTGCCTTTGACTGGGTTCACCATCAGCCAGTCTGCGGGGTCTCTCAACACGGCAAATCTGAACAAGAAACAAGAGCATGTTCATTAAAGTGTCTGTCTGTGAGGCTGATGGGACTGTCAAGAACAAACCGGGCACCTTAGACATCTCGCAACACCAATTAGAAGGACAATTCTCTCAGCGCAACCCCAGGTTAAGTACATCGATGTCGGCTCACGCTTTCACTCGCTTTGGTTTGGTTAGTACACCAGACCATTAGGCGTTAATGCCTACATGACAGAAAGCTTTACACATACATAGGCTACAGGGTGATGCTGGGTCATTGGGAAGGTCAAGTTGAATGTGAAACGGGAAAGAAATGGGCCAAGAAGAGCCTGGAGCGTTCCGATTGGGCGGAGACGTGATAAACGACCAGCGCGAGCATCTTTAAGAGCAACGGGCCATTGTGTAACGAGATAAGAATTAGATGAGATCTCAGGCTTGACCTCTAGACGTAGAGCATCTGTGGTCTGATTGGAAAAGAAGCTGCTTCTCCAAACTTTAAGTTTCCAACTCGACTGTTTTCAGGAAACCCATAGAGAGATTTTTAGAACTGAGCAAAGCTGTTTTTTTTCGCAGCCGGAAGAGCCTTGCTGACTCAAAACCTCCAGTGTAAAAAAGAGGGAAAATGTACAAAACAAAAACACACTTTTTTTTGAAAAACATCCTAGAGGAGTTTGCAGTTGCCCATTAAAGCAAAAATCATTACGCTATAATAACAAACACTGGCAAATATTGGTTTGGAACTTGTAAACTTGTCGGAACTTGTCGGTTCGCCATGATTATCTGCAAATTCAAGTTTAAATGTATTTATATAGCGCTTTTCTTAGTCCGAGACCAACGCAAAGTCGCTATGCAAATTAGGGAAAAAAATAATATTTAAAAAAGAAAAATGTCCATTATTGATCTGTGTTCAAAAATAAGGGAATGCTATTAAAAGCCAACCCAAATTCATTTTTATTTTATACGTAGATGGACAACTATTAATTACCAACTTCGACGCATAAACTGTCGAATAATATACTATTCCTGTACATTATTTCATGATTTCAATCTGAAAGAAAAAGCTTCTTTATGCCATTTTAAAAATTCTGTTACGGTCACAAAATTTACATTTCATCAATAAAAATACAAAGTTTGTGGAGACGTTGTAATTTTTTTCCTAACAACAATGAGACTCTTTAATAGTTTATATAAGCATTTATGACTAATATTAATAGAAAATAATGATAAAACAATAATAGTATTTCACACACACACACACACACACACACACACACACACACACACACACACACACACACACACACATATATATATATATATATTTTTTTTTATTATTATTATATTATGTTGTCATAAAATGTTTAATTTCTATACAAAAATACACACTTTTAAAAAACTATTAAATGACAAGTGAAACAATAAAAAGAAAAGCCATTGAGTCTCTGAAGGATATATAAAAGTTGCATATATTTGAATAACTACACACATTTTATAATTATTAATACTATTGTTATTGTTCTGGTTTTTATTTTTTAATATATTTGAATCAAATTTCTTCTACTTTCAAAGACCAAAAGTAGGCTTAAAATATATATTGCGGAAAAACATTCTTAAAAATGCTTATATTGTATTTTATTAAATATTTTGGATTTTTTTTTAACCCAAAAGAGATTTTGGTTTGAACTTGTTTCCTAAGTTATAAATATATATTTGATCATTAAAAATGTTCTCTGATTCATAAAAGACAAGCTCGCTGCTTTCGGAAACAAGCTAGCATGAGATTAGCATTAAGCTGTTCTGGGTAAAAACACTCGGTCTGATGCGCGAGTAGTAGTGTGTAAATCTCCTGTAAACTCCAAATCTTTTCCAGCCCGCAGCGTCTCACAAAGGCCGTAAATGCGGAGCTGCTTTTATGACACCAGATAGAGAAGAACTTTGTTTGGTGAAGAGCCATTGACTAGCGCACAACAGACGGCAGTAAATCTCCAACAAACTGATGTACTTTTGCGAGTAAAAATAAAAAGGAATTGTGAAAATAAAACGCAACTGGAAAAATCAAAGTGTGTGCTTGGCAGTGTCTTTGAAAAGATGAGATGTTTGACAGAATTAAATGTGTGCTGATAAAAATTTATGTCATTAATATTTTCAGATACCTTCCATTTAAAAATAATAATTATCCTGAACAAAGCAAAATTTTGAGAAAAAAAAAATTGCTGACAGAGATTATACTTTACATATTTCGAGTATTGCAGCCATTAAATAATTTTTTGATCATCTTTGACCAAAATTAAAAGATGCTTTTCCAAGCAATGAGTCCAATTATCCATCTATGTTTCACTGGCCAATCAGGACAAAGCACTGTGACACCGCCCACTCGTGAAAAAAAAGTGCCAAACAGTGAACCATTAAATGCAAATAAAATTCTCCTCAAGCAAAAAAATATATTCTTTTTGAAAATACATAATTGAATTTATGAAACATGGAATTTATCAAGAATTGCGACCAAATTGTTCATTTAGCGTAAACAGGTAATAAACGTTCACTTAAACAAATCGGCTTTATAGTAAATCGTTTTTTAAAGCAGTGATCAGTAAAATCCCAAGGTAGTTTGATTTTATTCCTTTCTTTTTTGCTGCTGAAAAAGAAAAAAAAGAGGAACAGAGCAGCGTGACACTAAATGTATTAGCAATTAGTCTTAACACAATTGGGTGTCTAAAAATAAATGTGCTTAACCTTAATGAGCCTAGTAATTAGGACACCTGGCATCTATTGCAGAGTATAGAAATCCATAAAGAAAGGGGGCGTGGCCCAAACGTTAAATCATATTTACAAAAACCCTTCCATTAACAAGCCTTTTCCCGCTAATCTGCACACCGCGCTTTCCTCTATTAGCCTCTTCTCGCTGTCATTACTCTGCCATTAAAAACACATTATGCAAATTAATATGTTATCCATAACGATACATGCTAATTACCATATATAAGCTGTCAAAGACTTTTCACCCATAGTCAAAGCTCCATTTCATGTAGGCGTGTTCGTTTATTAACAAATATTTTACATTGACACGCACAAAACGCGAAAAGAAAGACACTCGGCAAATCTGAAAGATGCTTGTAATTTAGTGCTTTTCAGAGGTGTAAATTGTACCTGAAAACCATACTTGAGTAAAAGTCTGGATACTTTAAGGTAAAAATTACTCCAATTCTAAGAAGACTTGAGTAAAAGATTTTACTCCGTTTAAAAAAGAACTTAAGTAATTTACTCGTACTGATTTTATGCTCCAAAACACCAAAAATGTGAACAGCAAGAAACTGTTTATTTATGAGGTTGTATTTAAATTAAATGTTAAATTAAATTTAACACCTCAATGTATCAAAATGGTAGAACAAAATGAATAACAAATAGAAAAAAAGTCAGTCTCAGTCAAACTCAAACGTGCAAAAAAGTGCATCCACTATTTCAAGTTCACATGATGTAGCTCATAAACATCCAGTACCTTCATCATCCTGCAGATGGCGATATCACCTCGTCCAACCAAAAATTTAACCACGGTTGATAAAGATGCCGACTTGACACGCACAATCACAATGTGTGTATTGTGTATTTCAGTGTGTTCTGCTTTTCTTTTACTCACACACTATTGTAGTAAAGGCAAAACTGGGTGTGTCATCTGTCAGTCGAAAGTCAGTAGAACCTATGAATAATCCTGTGATATGAATTTTCATTTTTGCAACGTTAAGTGCAATGAAAATCTGATGCTTTAGCGGTTATTTCCTCTAAATCTAAAAGAGTTGGCAGCTTGACCATATTTTTCAGAGACGAGGCTGGTTTGACCACGATCATCAGCCTAAGATATTCTATAATGTTTCTTATCAATGTTAATGTTCCTTATGCTCCTTGTGATGCCGCGGGACGCACGCACACGAAGAAGAGATGCAAAATAAAAAAGAGTTGCTTCTGATTTTGAGAACAAAAATTCTGCCTTTTTTCATTTCTAAGCTGTAGAACTTTCTTGTTCAAAGTATAAACTTATATAATCAAGTCTAATTTGAACACAGTGTCTTTATACATACATAAAGAAAACTTCAAATACCATATCAATTTACCAAAGTAAGTACTGTATCGTATTAAAAATGTTAAATCACTTTATATTATTTTTTTGGTATAGCTATTTGGTATTATTTGAATGCATGATTAAATACAAATATATATACTATTATATGTAAAAATACTAAATGAAAAACTAAAATCAGAAAAACAACCCCCCCACCCCTCGCGCCATTGTCGAAAACCCTACAGAGAAGACAAATGCCTCCAAAGTTTAAGTTCAAGTTCAAGTTCAGTGCTTCAACTTTTCCCAGTTACAACTGTCTCCAAGCGCATCGTGACCAATTTAGTCAGCAGGAGCAGTGGAGCGTGTGCGTCTCTTCTTCATTAGTTCTGCAGCTACTCTATTTGCGACTCCAGCTCTCGACAGCGTCTGTCAGCACAACCACACGCTCCAGACGATTGTTAGTACCGTCGCACGTCATTTGCATTTGTTCAACACGCTGCAAAAGGCCACAGTCATCAAAGTCTCCGTGTTTGACACTGCGATGCTGACCACCTTGACAGCCAAAGCCAAACTCGGCCTACACCCAAAGAAAAGATGAAAAAAGCGAACAGAAATCTCAAAATATCCCCCAAAACAAGTCTGCACTGAAAAAAGTCCCAAAGGTGTGTCGTTACTTTGAATACATTTACTTGATCTAACTCACTTCAATAAAATTCAATTTCTGTCTAACCATCAGTGTAATGTAAAATTGGTGACTCATTCAAATTAAAAGTAAGTCTTTGTTTCAAAGTTACAGTGTAAAGTAAATTTATTTCTTTAAAGTAAAGTAAAAATGTGGTTTGGAGCCGGAGATGGTGATGAGAGGAGAAGACCTTGTTTCTTGGATTGGACAATGAGCCAATGAGAAGCTTGCATGTGCTGTACGCAATTTTTAAACTCTTTTAAACTTTTAAATAAATCATAAACACATGATCTTGTGTCAATGTAAGAAGGAGCAATTCAAGCGATTTGTCCTGAAAGGAGATACTAGATGTTTAAATAAGGTAATTATGCAAATAACCATCAATTTGTCTCGTTATGTGAGCAGACTCGGCTGCATTTACACCTGTCTGCCATTCCCATAATTGGGGGCGCTGTTGCTGCCTGTCTGTTAAATGGACCAATAGAGCAGATTTTCTGCTGATTGGAGTCTCTTTATAAGGCGACTCCAATCATATAATCATCATATAAGTTGTTGCTCAACGTTATTACACATTAGTGGTCAAGACACATGGATTTTCGTTCGGATTTTGTTCAGACAAAGATGTTTTTTGCAATGGCTTAGTGGAAAAATGTTAAGTTGATCAGGTAAAAAAGTAAAGTGATTAGGTGCAACAAGTTGACGCAATATTTTTACTTTGGGAACTTTTTTCAGTGTGGGTTCCTCGCCCCAATCCCAAAAAAGCAGCTCATCACTCTCCTCGTGAGTCGTGACATCGTTTTTTTTTCGCGGCTTTGGTGATGTCAGACTGGGGTGTTTACGCCAGCGTCACTGTGAAGGCCGAGGAGCTTTTCTTCACGTCACTCCTTAGAGGAAGTGGAGAGCGATGCTGACAGTTTCTCCTCTCCGCTCTGCCGTCGTCCTAGAATCCTGATTTTCTTCAGGAGTTGGAGAAATCGATACGGCCTCATGCATTAGGAGCGGATAAACAAACAGATACTACAGACATGTTACACATACACTCACACACATTTATATAAACACTCACTCACAATTGTGCGCGCGCACACACAGAGACACACACACACACACACACACAGACACATTACTACACTCAGCCACACAAACAGACCTACACACCCTCACTCACTGAATCAGCCACACACAACACACACACACATTCATTTAAACACTCACTCACAATTGTGCACACACACACACACACACACACACAGACAAAAAAACACTCTATATCATTCACACACACAAAACTCTCCTCTCTCACACACACAGCACACACACACACTGCGATCAGGATCACAAACAGCCACACAACACACACACAAACAACACACACACACACACACACACACACAACACAAGATCGACACAAACTATCAAACATAAACAGCTACACACACAAACACACAACCTAATACAAACACACACAAATACACACACACAGACGCACACTGACTATGAATCATTAACAGCCATACACACACAACAAAATACAAACACACACACACAGAAAAAGACACACAAACAAAAACATTCACTCTCAATTGAACACACAAACACACACCACACACACACCACACACACAAAACAACACAACTACGTACACACACTAGCGTACACACAGCAATACACACACACAAACCCACACTTCCTGTCAAGCACAATGTCTACGAGTCTCAGAGTGTAATTCTAGCAGCCTTTCTATTTCTGGGTCAGCTGGAGCTGGAGCCAATCACAGCACCCCCCCTGAATTGGAAGGCTGACCAATCACAGAGCGGGACACAGACTATATTCCCTTCATATTCAGGGACTCGGCCGGACCGAATGAAACACGGCCGGGACAAATGGCCAGTGTCACCCCTGCAGACATTTACTTTTCATATGGGCAGAAATAGATGTAGAAAGGAAATAAATTCGACAGGGAGGCCGGGAAATATAAACCGAGGGAGACGCTCCATCAATCAGCCGAGTGGGACTGGGACTCGGAGGGAATCAGAACCCTTCTGTGGGCAGCGTGTCCATTAACTCCTCCTTACAGTTCAGACGGAGCTCAGTGTCCATTCATCTCACTCACACACACACACACACACACACACATGGACAGAACAATCAGCAATTTTACCAAACAACACGGTCTTTTTGAAATAACTAAATCTACGAATCACACACATTGAGATTCTACTACATGTTACACAGGACAGTTTGGCCAAGTGATGAAAGTTGGACTTGGGACCTTAAGGAGAAGATTTGAGAAGTTCCAAATCGTGGACCCGTGAACTTGTTCAAGTTCTGAGCATTTGTAAGGATCTTTTCACAGTTGCAACTGTCTCAAAGCGCACGTGTAAATATGTAAGAGGATTGTTGCTTGTTATTGATTAGTAGTTGGTGTTAAAAATATGGCTATGAATATCACTATGACAAAGACTAGTGAGCAAGCACATATGCGACAGTGGGCAGGTAAAAAAAACCTTTTGGACACTTTCTATCTCTCTTTCTTTTCTATCTCTTGATTTCTGTAATCTCTCTTTTTTATGCTACTTTTTCTCTGAAATGCTTCTCCATTTCAGGGTAAAGAGGAGCTGGAGCCAATCTCAGCAACTCTGTGCAGGACACACCCCTTTTGTTGGTCAACCAATCACAGAGCAAGACACACTCACTCACACTAAGACCAATTTCCCAGACTGCTGGATGCTTTTGGACTGAGGGAGACCTGGAGGAAACCCATGTAAGCACATATGAGTATGTTTAAGATGGGAGTCAAAGTTTAACCATCATCTGGCCAATGACTGACCTTTTTCTCAACTTGGCCAGCCAGTTTGCAGAAGTAAATTGAGAAGAAAATCGACTAAATCGGAAACTTGTCTAACAATTTCAGGCCTTTTGGATCTTCTTCGGAAAATTCCCCAAGTATATATATATATATATATATATATATATATATATATATATATATATATATATATATAAACAGACGTAAATCTATACAGACAAACGCCTTTATAGCCATTTAAACACCTATACATTTACACAATGAACAAATGGATAGGTGGTCAGCCAAACCGATACATTTAAATGATGATAGATAGAAAGACAGAAAGACATACAGACATCTAGACAAGTTTATAGGATTTATATAATGATAGACAGACATTCCAAATTATAGGATAGACAATAGAAATATATTCACGGTCAGATGAACAGTTATACAGACAGACAGATTTATAAGATAGATAGAGAGACAGACAGACAAATAGACATAAGATATACGTATAGAAAAATAGACAGATATTTTTATGATACAGAAACAGACAAACTGAGCAGTGAGATAAACAGTTTTACAAACAGACTGACAGATTTATAAAAGAGATAGAGACAGACAGACAGTTAGAAAAGCCACATTTATATGATGTTAAAAAGACAGACAGGTTTATAATCCAGCATCAGACGTCCACTCCAGTCTAACCACTATCCTTCGCTACGTCAGAAGTCTGACTTTACATTCACTTTACATTCTGAAACGCGGAGACGTTCGGCTTCAAAGAGAAAAATGGAAATGATCTTCATCTCTGTTTGATGTCTGATGCTTCACTCTCGGAATATTCTACTTAATAATCTCCATCTTTGCAACCTACAGAATTGGCATCATTTTTCCCCTCCATATAGACGCATTGTTCCAAATGTTTATCGTAGAAGACGACGCACGATGCACTTTCCCGCTTCCAGCTTCGTCTCTCCATTGATAGAAGATTAAAGGAAATTGGTGCAGAAGAGCTTGTTGTAATTATTCATCAGCGATGGATTGTGGCGGATTTATTGTTTGGATCGTGCGAGTCTCTGTGGTTTTAATGGTCTGGTATGTTTTGGGATTTAAATGTCAGACGAGGTGAAGATTTTAGGATTCTGATGTGTGAATTTTGTAAATATCTGACGTATTTTTAGGGTGAGATGTGAATTGCTTATCAGCGGAGGGAAACCACACACACACACACACACACACACACACACACACACACACTCACCCACACGCACACTCAGGATATTTTGCTTATTCACACAAAACAGGGATAATTCGGGGTCACAGAAGCAGGAATAGTTTTGGAAAGATCCTGCAAACGTTTCCATTACCTTGTTTATGTGGAAGGATAAAACAGGTTCTTCAGAAAGAAAGGAAACATGAGAGATGGAGGTACGAATGAATTGAAGGATAGATAGATGGACAGAAAAAGAGAGAGAGAGAAAGAGAGAGAGAGAGAAAGAAAGAGAGAGAAAGAGAGAGAGAGAAATTGATATTTTTTGGCACTAATCTGATTCCATAGACAAACAGATATTTTACACGTTGGCGCCTCTTTCATCATTCCAAAAAATAAGCGGCAACGGAGAAGATTTCAAAATCAATGGGGATTTTATTTTTGCCGAGTTTGCTTTCGTGATCATATATTTCCCTGCAAATCCAAACCTTCAAGTCGAAAGGATGCATGTGTGTCTACACGAAGAACGTTATGACATTTAAATAAAGGCGGAATTGAATTCCGCTGTATGTGAACATACGCGCACTTTATGCAAATGCTTTCTTCCTATTTTCATGCTTTATTCCTATCCTTCCTTTTCGTTTTCCTGCAGTCTTCTCTTTTTCTTCCTCGACATCGGCATTTATAGCCTCAGGTGAAAGCTCTGGTACTTCAAAGAGCCTTTTACTGGCAAAAAGAGATCAAAAGAGGTGAAGCTGACAGTGAGGGGACGGACAGAGAGGGGCGGTGAGAGAGGGAGGGAGGGAGGGAGAGAGAGAGAAGAAGAAGAAGAAGAAGAAGAAGAAGAAGAAGAAGAAGAAGAAGAAGAAGAAGAAGAAGAAGAAGAAGAAGAAGAAGAAGAAGAAGATAATGTGGAGTTAAGTAGAGTGGCAAACAGTAGAGAGAGAGAGAGAGACAGACAGA
Organism: Paedocypris micromegethes; assembly: GCA_028031935.1. Taxonomy (NCBI): domain Eukaryota; kingdom Metazoa; phylum Chordata; class Actinopteri; order Cypriniformes; genus Paedocypris; species Paedocypris micromegethes. The sequence continues at coordinate 23,999,511 of CM051501.1, read as the reverse complement.
GAGAGAGAGAGAGAGAGAGAGAGAGAGAGAGAGAGAGATAGGTGTAAAGAGGAAAATAGAGAAAGGGAAAGAAGAGAGAGAGGCAGTGGTGATAAAGAGCGTAAGAAAAAGAAAAGGAGAGAGAGAAGAGGCAGAGAATAAATAGAGAGGTAAAAGGGAGAGAGATAGAGAGGTAAAAGGGAGAGAGAAAGAGGGAGAGAAATAAGAGAGAGACTGAAAGGAAGAGAGAGATGAGGAAGATAAAGGCAGAGAGATGGATAAGAGCATAAAAGACACATAATAACAAGGAAGAGGGAAAGGAGAACAGAAGAGCAAGTAAGAAAAGCAATGATAGAGAAGAATAAGAAGAGAAAGAGAATAGAAAGCACTAACGGGAAGAGGGAGAGAGAAAGAGAGAGAGAGATAGAGAAAGAGAGAGAAAGAGAGAGAGCAAGATCATGATGTTAAGAATGATAGGGGATCTCTCTCTCTCACTCTCTCTCTCTTTCTCTCACTCTCTCTTCCTCACCTTCTCCCTTTCTCTCTCCTTTTCCCTCTCTCTCTCTTCCTCGAAGCCCCCCTCTTTCTCTATCTCCTTTTCACTCTCTCCCTCTACCTCTCTTGGTCTCTCCCTCTCTCTCTCTCTCTCTCTCTCTCTCTCTCTAACTAGAGGGACGATTGAGCACATGATCGCAGCAGGACACTGTGTTCCATACTGAGAAGATTCAAACGCACAGCAGAGAATCACAGGAGCAGTTTAAACTCTTCAGACGGGAACGAGCTTGACACGGCAAACACAGACACGCCACACTGAGAGAAACGACCTGAAGCTTCACACTCCCGTCCGCTCAGCTCCACCAAGCACTGCCGTCTCTCAGAGAATTCACCACAATATTTCAGCTGTTATGTGTTTCAAACTACCGGTATTTCAAATAAGATCTCACACACACAGACACACTTACACGCACACTTACACGCACACAGACACATACACTGAGAGAGAGAGAGAGAGAGAGAGAGAGAGAGAGAGAGAGAGAGAGAGAGAGAGAGAGAGAGAGAGAGAGCATAACAGTGATAACAGCACGTCATGACAGATGCAAAGAAAGAAAGAGAGAACATAACAGTGAGATTGAGAGAGAGAAAGAGATAGAACAGTGAAATAGAGAGCAAGCAAGCGAGCAAGAGAGAGAGAGAGAGAGAGAGAGAGAGAGAGAGAGAGAGAGAGAGAGAGAGAGAGAGAGATCTATTCTTATCAGTCTATTTATCAGACACAAACATGGCGACCGAGAGTGGAGGAACATTAGCAGACAGGCGTCAGTACGTGTCCTACCACAGATGAACAAAGAACCTCTACAAACTAAAAATATCAAACAGAATCATCTAGAGTAATGAGATCTGTGAGTGAATTGATTTCCCCACCCACCTGATGCTCTGGCTCTGCAGGTAGTCGGGATCCGAGGCGTTGAGCATGGCCACAAAACTCCCCACTGGAATGTTCTCTCGCTTGACCACCACCATCGGGTCAGGGAAGAAGACGGGACCCTCGTTCACATCCATGACGGAGACGTAGACGGTGGCGGTGGAGCTGGGGCCGTACAGCACGTCAGGGACCAGAGGGTCTTCGTTCTCCACTTTAATCAGCAGCGTGTGAAACATGGAGCTTTCGTAGTCCAGAGGCTGAGACAGAAATCAGATGCTACTACTTACTCAGGTACTAGGACTACTTACTACTTAAATATTCAATTATTTACAATATATACACTTAACAATGTCGCCAAAAATGGTGTGAAAGTGAGTTTGACGCCCACTAGGGGGCCATATCGAATGGACATTTTATTTATTTATTTATTTTTTTTCTCATTTAACTGACCCCCCCCCCCTAAGTTTTGAACACAGATACATTCCTTTTTTAAAGAGTTTTTTAAAGACCCCCCCCCCCTAATTCGCATAGCGACTTTGCGTTGGTCTCAAACTAAGAAAAGCGCTATATAAATAAGTTTGAACTTGTACAGTTGTATAAAGTTGAGTGTAAAGTTGAACCTGACCACTTAATCATCCAGTGAAGTGACACCCAATCCCGGAGCAGTGGGCAGCCTTCAGCCGGGGGGCATTTGTTTAGAGAACTAAGTCAAATATGGTGTGTATTGCCACTGTGTGTAATATGGATTGGTTGATTGATTGATTGATTGATTGATTGATTGATTGGTTGATTGAGTGATTGATTAAATGATTGATTAAATGATTGATTGATTGATTGATTGATTGATTGATTGATTGATTGATTGATTGGTTGATTGATTGGTTGGTTGATTGATTGATTGATTGACTGATTGATTGAGTGATTTAGTGATTTAGTGATTGATTGATGCAAACAGTCAGAGAGATCAGCAGCTCTGTCCATCACCATCATCATCATCATCGTGTGACTCACCTTCACAACTGACAGCATTCCCTCATTGTTGTCCAGGTTGGTCTGGACCTCAAAGTTTTGGTTGGGATCTCCATTGATGATGGAGTAAATGGCTCTCCAGGCTCCGGTGGCGGGGTCGTCCCGGTCGTCCACCGTCAGGTTGACCACCACCCCAGTGGAGCCCTCATTCACCGAGGCCTGGAACTACACACACACACAGAAGATTCTAGAACTCCTACTCAAGTGGCCCATGAGCAACAACATCTCACTCTAAATGTGTCCTCCACCGGTCTTTTCCCACAACGATCCCCCAGAAGAACCCCGGAGGAACCGAGGGAGTGCACACAAATCCATTTTGCGGAAAATGAAAGCGCCTGTTGTGTTTACCGAGATAATACCAGCTTCTATTGTCTTCCGCCAACCTTGCCGTGACAGCAGAGCCCATCCACCAGTCCCCGATTAGCGCTTCCTTCCTTGTTTGGATCATGTCTTACATTCACCTCCCACCTACTCGTCTTTTTTGTCCTGGTGTCACAGATAAAGCTCCAGCTAAGCCTGCATAAAACATTCTCTCTCCTGTTTTGTCATTGGAGAAAAGCCCCTCTATAGCAAAAGCACCAAATCTCCATAGTCCTTGCTCCATCCAGTGCAATGTCAGCGCTCTGTTTGGGGAGACGGAGTGTTTCTGGAAAGGCTAGATGAGGTCTGGTCCCCATCAGCTCGCCTATCATTTCTGTTTAGCGCTTTGAAAAGCGAACAGCCCCCTGCTCATGAGGGATGTGCTCCCATTCTAAAGGCTGGCCAGCGGGGAGGTCAGAGTCGGCCTGAAGGGGGCGACACAGAGTCTGGCTGAAAGAAGTTTGGGACCTGAATGGAAACCCTGGAGAATTGGGTTTGAATCCCGTCTTTTGTGACACTCAAGGTCTTGGTGCACGGATTTTTTGCATGTACCGAACTCAAAATTGAATCTTGCATTCGAGCAAAGTCTCTTTCACTCTGCACACACGCTAGTATTAGTAAATGTAGTTCATAAAAAAGTAATTAATAAAAAGAATGCACGAGCAAGGATGTGACTAAATTGGAATACACGTAAGTGTGTGTGTTCTAAGTCTTGTTTTAAAATGTACTTTCATTTTGAAATTCATATATATTTCAGTATCTTTCTATCTGTCCCTCTGTCTACCTAAACCTACCTACCTACCTACTTACCTAAACCTTTATCTTTAGCGTCTTTGCGTTGAACTAAGAAAAGCGCTGCATAAATAAACTTGAACTTGAACTTAAACCTATGTACCTACCTACCTACTTAAACTTAGCTTCCTACCTACCTACCTACCTACCTACGTACCTAACTACCTGTTTATCTAAACCTACCTACCTTAACCTACCTATGTACCTACCTATCCACACCAAAACTTACCTACCTACCTACTTACCTAAACCTACCTACCTATATACCTAAACCTACTTACCTACCTACATACAATTACTATATCAAGAAGAAGTGGCATAACAGTAATGACACTCAATTCAAGCTTTTTGTAAAAAAAAAATAGATATATATTTTTTTACAAATAACAAAAAAAAACCCACACACACATTTATTGTCACACTCTTTTTATCACCCATTTATTAATTTTCTGAAAAGCTTTTCCATTTCTGGGTCACAGGGAGCTGTATGCAATTAGCACCTCGGAGCCACATTCTGGATGGCGAACCAATTACAGTGCGGGACACACACACACACACACACACACATCTGGGCAGTTTCCCACACTTTACTCCTGCATGTTTCTGGATCTTTGTCTAGACAACCCACTCAAACACAAACTCCAGAAAGACCAGAACAGGCCTGGTCACACACAGTGTGTTGGCGTCTCAAGGTGATGATGAAGACGAGATCACACCATAAAGCAACACTTCCCTTACATATTTACACATGCGCTTTGAGACAGTTAAAACTGTGAAAAGCGCCCTACAAATACTCATATTATTAAGGTTAGATTACTGTAATTGACTTCTGAGAGGTTCTCCTGCCCGACTAATAGATAAACTTCAGTTAGTTCAGAATGCGGCCATTTCAAAATACATATAAAGTATCCAATTAATGGTACCTTTTTAAATATGTTTTTAACATGCATATGTTATATTTTATATAAAGTATAATATTATATAAATATATTTTAACATTTATACACGCATATATTGTTTTCATATAAAGAAGAGTCTCGCCCAGGGCGCCTGCCACTGCTCACATATTAGTTCAGCTCGGATGAGAGTCTCTCAGATCACAACTCGCCATTACCCCAACCCCAGGACGGGACGCAGCAACACGGAATATATCTGTTCATGGAAGGTCACCAACGCGCCAACACCCAGTCGCGTCTCATTTAATCATCCGGGGCAGTGAAGCGCTGAGATGGAAGCATTCAATCTTTGTTGGCTGCTGATACCCCGACCCGGCCACACTCCTGATAAGACCCCAATCCCTCCCAGTTACAAAGCAACCAGCGGTGTGAGAAACCCAAGCCAGTTATCAGGCCTCCAAACTCCAGTCAAAGCCCCTCAGCAACAAGGCCAAAGGGTCCGACGAGCCACGATAAAGAACTTCGAAAAGTGCGACGGGAAGACGCTCGGCCAGCATTGTGGCGGCGATTGACAGTCATTGAAGTTCCAGTAACAACGAGATTGGAAAATCCAGTGCCACTCCATCCGCTGGGCCAATCGCATCAACATTCATGACCTTTCCGGAAAACTCCGCCTGACATACACGGCTCAAATTGCACGTTTTCTAACCGCGCGGATGAGAAAGCGCTACACGCTGCTTATCGAGATTCGCGGAAATAACACTTTTCTCCCGCAGCCCAAGCTGGGAACGCATTTGTGGAGAAAGGCTCTTCAGAAACCGCGGAGAACGTCAATGCAGGTGCCTTTTAATACCACGGGAAGCCGGCGCGGGGAAAAAACCCGACGGGTCCGTGATGATCATCAGAACACTTACACTCCTCACAGCTTCCCAAACCCTAGTGGAATATTACTGAGGTTGTGTGTGAAGATCGATGTGTGAAGTTCTACTGGTCAGATGGGTTTATTTGATGGGAAATTAAGGTACATGGTCTCACGCGGTACACATTAAGGTACACACTCACTGAAAATACACACACATAGCAAGAGACACACACACACACACACACACACACACACACACACACACGTAGAAGCAGAAAAACAGGAGACAGAGGAAACAATACACATACACACACACACTGAAAATACACAAACATTGACACACGCTAACAAAGACAGACACACACACACACACACACACGTAGAATCAGAAAAACAGGAGACAGAGGAAGCAATACACACACACTAAAAATACACACACGTATAGCAAGAGAAAAAAACATTGACTCACGCTAACACACACACACACACACACATAGAAGCAGAAAAACAAGAGAAGAGGAGACAACA
>CM051501.1:23930535-23992390 GCA_028031935.1 Paedocypris micromegethes | reverse complement strand
ATAGATAGATAGATAGACGATAGATTGCAGGTTTGTCGTCGACAGTGATGTCAAAAGTAACTTTGTTACTTAAGTAGAAGTATAGATACTAGAGTTAAAAAATACTTCTATGGAAGTAAAAGTAACTGCCCTATATTACCATTTATTAGAGTAAAAGTACTCTTACTAATACTGATATAACTACTTTTAAGAATAAAAGTAATGGAAAAAAAACGCACTATAGAACTGCTTTGATAATTTAATTAAAGTTTTATTAGTTGACGACAACACGGAAATAAAATTAACCAAAAAGAAATCGCAGTAACGCGGCTAGTTTTGAAAAAGTAACGAGTAGAAAGTACAGATATTCGCTTAAAAAAACAAGTTCTCAGCATTATATAAAAAAAATGAGAAGTAGATGTAAAAAGTAAGCGGAAAAATAATTGCTCTAAAGGTAATTAGAGCAATTAAAGTAAAAGTAAAAGTAAGCCAAATTTCTACTTTATAAAGTGATGAAGTAGTATCACGTTGTTACTTGACACATCTGGTCGTCGGAATAGTAAAAATTCCGTTTTCAGGTCCGACGCGTCTGAGGAACGGAAACACACGGCAAACTTCACATCCCGGTGACGCGCAACTGTTAATATGTTCATTAAAGTGGCTAATTGATAATTACACCTAATAAATCATCTTCCTCTTCAACTGCAACAAACACTCCACAGAACGATTCCAAACTTGCACCGACAGTTTATCCTTCATTATATTCACACAAACGAGTAAAGGATTTTAAAAAAGTAACACTTTTTACAATTGTAGATCACATACATTTTAAAGAACCACGTGTAATGCTATTGAGCTATAGCTTACCTTACAAACAAACACACACACACACAAAAAATCACACAAGAAACACATAAAGAAACATTCACACCTGCACACACATCAAACCTGAGCATCAGCAAGTGTACGTACTGACAAACAAAATGATGACAAAAACGCAAGGCACAATTTTACCATATTGTAGTTTTTAGTTATGGATATAAAAAATTAGGCTAGAAACACAAGAAAAGAAGAAAAAATTTAATAAGTGCCGATCCTTCATCACTTATCTGCTGTGTCAATAAATGCTGTGTTCATTTCTAGTTTTTTTTTTATATTTTTAGTAAAATTATTACCTTCACTGATCTTAAACAATAACAACAATTTAAATAATAATAATAATACTAATAATAACAACAACAATAACAATAACCGTAATAATAATAAAAAAAAATAATAACATAATCAAAATTCTATTAGAATATTGTTGGAATTGTTGGTTTAAAATGTTATGAACATTAAACGATAAATAAAATGTTTATTTAGTGATGATTTTAGCACACGACCAACATTTACAAGTGACTTTTGGCTCTTCACGGGAAGAAGATCAAACCGGTTCTGGCTGATCAAGAATGTCTGTTTACTCCATCACAGTTTCCTCCGCCTCATGTTTCTCCATGTTTTACAAACCAGACAAGAGAGATGATGCTGAGATCCACTCATCCTCAATTAATTGAATACGTCGCTGTGGCAGGAAAAATGACATGTAGATGGCAACAGATGCGGTGTAAGTGTAGATCATCACTCGAAAAATCATGAAGGCATGAACGTGCCAACGAAGAAAAAAAACAATCACTAAAAACACACGTTGGCAAACCGATGTGTAAACAACTTATGATGCGGAAATGCAAATCAAATATTTCAAAACAAAGACTTTCGCCAAGAGAACAGAAAATAACGCGGTTCAGCCGTTTCGCTTGACGAATGGATGCTGAGAACACTAATGTCTATTAAAGCACTAAATATGCTGAAGCTACTTTAGAGGATCAGATCTACAGAACTATATTGGGACACAAGCTGGTTTTGCTTTAGTGAAGTGAAGCTTATGTTGCATAATCACATTCTGAGCAAATTAGTTCTTACTGCAAAACTGACTATTTCCTCTGCGGACTAAAGAATTGGCAACGATGTATCCAAGATGGATGGACAGATCTAGACAGACAGGCATACATATTCTACTGTAGATAGATAGATGGATGGATGGATGGATGGATGGATGAATAGACAGACAGAAAGACAGATAGGTGTATAGATAGATAGATAGATAGATAGATAGATAGATAGATAGATAGATAGATAGATAGATAGATAGATAGATAGATAGATAGATAGATAGATAGATAGATAGATAGATGATGTACAGACATATAAACAGACAAATCTAGATACAGTTCTTAGATAGATAGACAGCGAGACAGACAGATAGATTAAGACAGATAGACAGACAGGTAAACAGACTGATCTAGATACAGTATATAGACAGCCAAGACAGACGGACAGACAGATAGACAGACAGACAAAGAGATACGCGGACAGACAGGTCTAAATAGACAGACACATTTAGACAGACCGACAGATCTAAAGAGACAGACATATCTAGATAGTCAAATAGACAGACAGATACACAGAGAGGTCAAGATAGACAGACATCAAGGAATATCTGGACAAACAGACAGAAAAGCAGAAAGACAGATCAAGATAGAAAGACAGACAGACAGATGGACAGTTCTAAAGAGACGGACACATCTAGACAGACAGACAGACAGATCTAAAGAGACAGACATATCTAGACAGACTAACAGACAGATTATAGATAGACAGACATATATACAGACAAGTCGAGACAGAGAGACAGCAAGGCAGATATAGACAGACAGATATAGACAGACAAGGTATTGATAGAATTGGGTGGATGGACAGACAAACATACAAACAAACAGACAGATAAATCAATGATTAGATAAGAGGAAAAAAAGGAAAAATGTATGCGAATAATGAAGGGCGAATGTAGAAACCGTGTTTTACACTTGTCTCCCACAATCCCGAGGTCACATGAACTAAATAACAGGGAGTGGAACGTTGTGATTGCTCTTCTCTAATTCGCTCCTTCAGAGGTCAAGAACTATTACCGTCGCGAAGATTAAAGCATAATTACGGTATTTTCTTCAGGCCGATGACCGTGTTACAGAACAAATACAGCAATTTACGAAAACCTCGGGAATCGGAAAGTCACACGCGGGAATCTGCGCTTCGGCGGGAAAATCATTCAAATGTTCAAGTTTATTTAAATAGCGCTGAGTTCGAGACAAACGCAAAGTCACTATGCAAATTACGGAAAAAATAGGCTTTAAAGAGGATAATGTCAATTTTTTATCTCCATTAAAAAAATTTCATTCCATTACAACTGAAACATCTCATTTACATTTTTTCTCACTTTAACATGTTCGAAAAAGTACAACCTTTTACATTATTTTGACCAACTCTTAACGTAAAAAATCTATGCTTTTGGGAATTAAATTATGTTTGACTCAGTATATGATCTCTAATATTTGAACATATACAATGTTTTTTTTTTATTTTTTTTCAAACAGTTATTTTTAATGAACGACTGATTTGTTGATTCATAGTGTCATACTCTCTTCACCATTTTTATTGATTTATTATTATTATTATTTATTTTTTTATTTTCTTTATTGTAACTAAAGAGTCTATACAATATTTCTCTGCATTCCCCCAAATCTCAGCACAATTATGGACGTGAAAAAAATGACGAGAAATAATTCCAATCATTGGGAATAAAATCGCTTGATGCGGACAAATTGGATTTTAACCTACAGTAAGTTACGAAGAAGTAGGACTTTGTCTCCCAGAAGGCCACTGATTATGCTGAGCTTGGCAAATGACCCAATCTCGCTAGGACTGAGCTATTTAGCAGAACTATTATTCCATTTCTTCCTTCAGCTACGAATTCTGAAATCATCCGACAACGAGAACAACTGCCAGACCACCGAAAGACCGTTGTTATAAACGTAGGGTTGCCACTCGTCCCTAGAAATACGTAATCATCCCTTATTTCAGATTGTAATTGTCCCGATTTGAATCAATACAGGACGGGTTTTGTCCCGTACTCATGTAAATAATCCCTTACGCATTTTATGGAGAAGCTCCTTTTCGACTTTTTATTGGGTGACACTCAACGTCTTCGTTAGTTTGATCTGTCTTTTATATGGGATCAAGTTAGGGCCAAAAAGATGTGTGGGGACATGGTAATGACTGGTAAGTGTGATTATTATCAACAAAATAATTAATTAATTGCTAAATAAGGATAAAAATGGCTACATAGTCTGTAAAAATGTACCTGCAGTCACTGTTTTCTGTAATTTACCGTTTTCTACTAGTTTAAATTCATTTATAAAATGAATAAAACCATGTCATCAACTGAAATCACAGTGAAATGAACTTTCTCTCAAATTGTAATTTTGAAAAATTTGTTATAAAATTGTAAAAATAACAAAACCTTACATCCTTCAAAATAACGTAATAGAAAGGCAAAATAAAGCAGAATCTAAACACATTACGATTCAATTTGAAGTATGAGAAATAAATGTACAATCCATGCATTTGCTTCATAAAAAACACAAAAATAAAACCACCATCACCCACTACACAAAATTGAATCGGCCCAACCTTTAAAAAATGTCTGACACAAGGTGGCCACGCCTTTCATTAACCACACAAAAAGGAAGTGGTAATTGTGTTTCGTACATTTACTAAAAAAAAAAATGATTTAAGCCAAATGGATGTATTTCGGTAACCTGCAATTTGAAAAACCGTTAGTGATCTGACGAATTAAACGACTGTAACAAAATCAATAAAGTTGAACACCGTCATGAAATTGGCGCTCGCTCGGTCATTAACATTTGAGGGCGGGGCAGCCGTGACATCACTGCAGGCGACAGACGCCATTCAGATAAGCTGTCACGCTCTTTGAATGACATCCATGATAAGCGGATCCGGAAATAGATTCCGGTAGACGAGTGCTGGAGGGTGGGTGGGTAAGAACATGCCCCTAGTATCGCCCCCTATGGGTCTGGAATGCTAAAACACCTTGAGGAACGCGTCCTCATAAATACGGTCCCCACAAGACACGAGCTTGACCGTGGGCTAGAATAATTTCTAGCGAGGAAATGCTTCTATCATCATGTTGAGTTGGTATAAGAGAGGCTGAGGAGTTTAGCCTCGCTTTATCTCATTGGTCGGTCTGAGGCTGTGATCTCGATGGAGTATTTCAAATGTTAATGGGTTTTCAGCGCGATAAACACTTTGCCGCACAAAGAATCCGATTCGAAAAGAGAAGAAAACAAGTCTCGGGGAAGACGCGCATTGATGCAAATAACTAATGCAGCAAAAACGCACTGAAGAGTTGCCAAGAAAATTTTGAAAAGTCACAGCTACAGGAAAAAATGTATTGGGATGAATATCTACTTATATAATAATAATAATAATAATAATAATAATAATAGTGATAATAAACAAATTATTAGCTCTAGAGACCCGAGCTCTGAAATTATATTCTTTTTATAATGTGCCTTGCTAGTTAAACTGTTAGGAGCATAATAAGTAAAAATGAAGTGTCAATTTTTTTTACATTACTTAGTGTTGGAGATTTTACATATGTTACTACTAAATATTTAATTATTTTCATCAATTTTTCATGTCTTAACAAAAAGGAAACATCTGACCTAAACATCGCACTCATAATTTTACGTTAAATACAATATTCCTTTCATTCTGATTTCAATTATATTATTACAATAATTTTACTGTTGTTTAATATATCATTTAAATTGTATCTTAATATGCATATCCACATTACTTGTCTTTTTTCACTTGTAACTTTTTACAAATATCACAATGAAACTATTGACTCGCCCTATGGTTTATGACATGATATTGAAAGATCCTTTAAAGAAAAGACAACTATTAAAACTGAAACGATTCTTTCAGAAATGGACCGTTCCAAACTATCTTGAATCATGTAATGGACCAATCCCGTGAGACGCGGACCGTCTGTTATCTGCGATTGCAACGATTGGCCAGTAAAGTTTACTGGAGTTGGATTTTGTAAAACCTATTCAAGAGTTTGTTGTTGTTTTTTTTTTGACTGGCTGAGCAATTCATCTTGGGAAAAGTCGAAAGTGTGGCCATGATGTCTCTGGAAATCTGACTACAGCAGAAAAAACACACAACACACAGAGCCTGTCCGCCTCGTTTCCCCTCCACTGGCCTGCAAAGTGCAAATAGGGCATTTTCTGACAAATTCCTAACAGGTTGGCCGACGTACACAAGCAGTTCCACTTTCCACACAGTCTGAGTGTACTTTTCCCACTTGCCCTCTGGGTTTTCTTTGGCTGAATGGCAGTGTTGGCATCTATTCGTGACTGGCTGAGGACTAATATGAACCAGACGGCTGGTTTCCAGAGAACGTGGCTTAAAACATGTCAGGCAAAGACGACGCTCTCACAAAAACAGCAAATAAAAGGACAAGCCCACCATGTCCAGTGCGGACCACGTGTGAACACAAACAGCAGGTCGTGGAGAATAAGTGAAAGCGGAACTTCGTCCATCACCTTCTGTGTTGTGTGAATAACAGCCGTCAGTTCACAACACCTCCGATGGAGCAGATTGTCAGTTTGTCATGTGTAAAAGTGTGTGTGTATTGATTGGCTGACAGCACAAGTGAGTGTGACCAGCACAGATTGACTGAACAGAGGAACAACCTGGTCTACTCAGGTTGAAGATGTTAAAACATATAAATTCACTTCATATTTATTTTATTCACTATTATATTTACTAATGTTTGTTGATATTTTTTTGAAAACAAAGCAATTTCCCCTAGAGGGATAAATAAAGTCTTTATTCATTCATTAATTACTACTTCTACACATTGCAGATGACAGATTTGTTAGTTACCGACACTATAAAGTAACACAACATATAAACTTAAGACATATAAATTCACTTCATATTTTTTTTTTACTATTATATTTACTAATATTCATGAATATTTACTACTTTTACACATTGCAGATGACAGATTTTAAGTAACCGACACTAAAAAGTAACACAACATATAAACTTAAAACATACAGTACAAATTTACTTCATTTTTTTTTTTTACTTTTATATTTACTAAAATTCATGGATATTTACTATTTTTACACATTGCATTGTTAGTTACTGACAAGATAATGCAACACAACATGTAAATTTAAAACATAAATTCTCTTCATATTTGTTTTATTTACTATTATATTTACCAATATTCAAGGATATTTACTATTTTTACACATTGTAGATGACGAATTTGTTAGTTACCGAAAAGTAAAGTAGGCGACTCAGATAATGACACGACTTTTTGCCTATGCCTTTTCACGTGTAGTTTTTGATATATAGGCAGTTTGTTCTCTATACACTGCAAAAATAAATTCTTGACAATCCATGACAATTTACAATTAATTATTATTGAATTGAATTGAATTGAATTGAAAAATCCTTTATTAGTCCCACAGCGGGGAAATTTCACGTCACAACAGCAAAAACAAATCCAAGCAAATAAATAAACAAAATTATCTTAGAATTAAGAGTGAAAGATTAATTAGCTTGTTCCAGAACAATTAGGTCTTACCAAGTAAAATGTAAGTTTTTTTTTTACACATTGTTTTTATTTTCTTATTTTTCCATTTTGATTTTTTGCAGTGTAGACAGTGTAACAATCCAACAAAAACTGTTATTTGAGAAACCTTGATTAGTTCAGAGACGTTCAAGCTTTTTAAATAAAGTTAAATATTTAAATGCTCTGCAGCTGATTAAACTCTAGAAAATCTTACTGTATTGATTATAAATGTATGTATGACATCACTGCGTTCATTGATCAATAACTCACTCAGCAAAAAAAACGCACAAGATATAAACAGTGACAACAAAAAAACGTCTGACGTTCAACACAAAAAAAGCACATAAACTGAACTAAACAAGTGTTTCAGTTAAATAGCTAAAATATTCCATTAGAAACAAGCCAAAATAAAACGTTTCCAAGATCCATATTTTCCCAAACCCACAAAAAAGCCGATGAAAAACACAATTTGAATGGAACTATTTATTCATTCTTATCCTGAACTTCCATTTCTTGGCCACTGGGGGCTGCAACCAGTCACAGCGATTGGCAGGACACACCCCCTGGACTCACAGCCAATCAAAAAGCCACAAAAAAGCCTCAAACTGGCAAGATGACGCCACCCACTACAACTTTAAAGGTATAACAAATCGTGGTAGCTGATTGGCCATTGACTTACCAAGGAGTGGGTGAATTCCGGGGCGTGGTCGTTCCTGTCCGTGATGGTTATGGTTGCGGTGGCGGTTCCTGTCAGGCCCACCTCACTTCCTGCCATGTCCTTTGCCACGATCTCCAGCTCATACTGTGTAGTTGGCAGAGTCTGTGGGCACACGAAGCAAGAACCGTTAAAGCAACAAAGATTCGAAAAGAAAAATAAGGTCTCGGGGAAGACGCACATTGATGCAAATAAATAATGCAGTGAAAAATGCACTGAAGAGTTTCCAAGAAATGTTTGAAAAGACACAGCTACAGGAAAACATTTAATGGGATAAATATATACATATATAATAATAATAATAATAATAATAATAATAATAAAAATAAGACTAGTAATAAACAACTAATTATTATTAACCACTAGAGACTCGACCTTTGAAATGATATTCTTTTAAAAATGTGCTTTGCTAGTCGAGCATAATGTGTACAAATTAGGCGTCCATTATTTTTTACAATTAGTGTTAGATATATTACATACTGTATGTTACTACTAAATATTTACTTATTTTCATTGATATTTTGTGTCTTAACAAAAAGGAAACATCTTTTCAGTGCACAGACGAGGCCATCAGGACTCAATATTCCCTTCATTCTGATTTGAATTATAACAGTACAATAATTATACGGATGTTTATTGTATCATTTTAACTGTATCTTCATATGTATATACGCATTATTTATCTTTTTTTCACTTGTAACCTTTTTCAAATATCGCAATAAACTAGTGGCTGTGGTTCATGATAAAGAAAGATCCTTTAAAGAAAAGCTCACACGAAGCAAGAACCGTTAAAGCTCTTGATCACTGATAACAAAGCTTAAGTGTCCTAATTGGAGAACAAGTAATTGTTCCCGACTTCCGAGGAGCCTTGTTAGGCGCCGTCAATATGGACTGGAAAGTGGCAGACGCTTTTAATGAGCGCCCGCGCTGTAAATGAACTGATGAGACGAAGCAATTACCACTTAATCAACCAATCATCTTATTAGAATCACCATTTCAATAAATTCCGGCAGTTCCGCACTGACATTTCATTCAGTACAATAAGTTCATCACGGCGAAGGATTGAGCAGTGGACTATAAGAGCAAAAGGGGCTTTTTGTTTCCAGGCCTTCTTCAGGGACAGAGCTCGGATAAAGGCCGATGGAAAGAGCACGGAAGCCCCTGACAGGTGCCCGTCTGAATAAATGTCAAGTTTCAGTCACTTTGCAAAGATAATAGTCAATGGAAAACACACAAATGTCAATTAATGCCCGCTCCTTCAAGAAAGAACATGAGCGTAATGTTAAAAATATAACGTTGAGAAAGAAAGAAGACAATGGAATGTTGTAGTCGGATTGATAGGACAAATGGTTTTAGTTTAGAAAAGTTCACTACTACCGTATTTACCCACTTATAAGTCTAAACACCCCCCCCCCGGTATTCTGTTCCCGCTTATAAGACGGGAGAAAGAAATGAGAGAAAAGGGAATAAATAGAAATGAGTAGAAACCTGATTTTGGGTTTCATCAATTTCAATCATATATTAGAGGGAGAAAATTAGAATGGAATGTCATCAATTACCGTATTTACGCGAAAATAAGCACCCCACTGAAATTACAAAATAGACACTTACAGACAAACACAAAATAGATACTTTTTTGGTTTTTGATTCAATTACGTTAATATTCTCTAAAAAAATGTTTTTTTTCTCTTTATTTAACAAACCTAACTTGTGACTCGTATCATTTCTATATTGTTTTACTTGAATAATAAATAACAAAAAATCGATTCTAGTGGTCAAAACTTCATTTCCCAAGATCCTTTGCTCTCCTGTCAGACTGCACACATGCTCAGATCAATTGTTTCAATCTCAGGCCTGTTTCAAGCTCTCTGTTTATCAGACGCCGTGTGAAGAGGATCATGGCGGATTATTATCCTATGTGCAGTGTTTTGATTGTGTCTGTTCCTTGGATTTTTTTACTTCTTGCCCGTGTTCTTCATTATTGACTGATTCGACTCATTCTGCAATGACAAAGTCGCCTGCGCCTATAAGTCGAGCCCGCCCCACTTTGAGCCCGAAATTAAGGTAAAAATCTTCGACTTATACTCAAGTAAATACAGTACTTAATTTTATATGCTTTTATAAAAAAAAAACTTTTTGCAGATCTGTATAAATCCTGGAAGATCTAAACCATTCAAAGAGAACGTGAAGAACGAACATCTAATCGACTAAAATTATAAACACAAAAATAGCTAGTTTGTTAATCTTGCAAACCTATTATATGAATGATCAGCATTAACTGAGAGACGACAGCACTTGACAAACCTGTGAGTGGAGAGGATTAAAGTGCAGATTAAATCTGAGAGCCATCGATGCTAAAGCTCATACGCAGCGTGACGAGACCTTAATGAGTCCGGAATCTCTCACGTCTCATCTTCTTCTCAAGGTCAGGAACTACAAAATCCTCTCTAAATATCCTGGAATGTCCTGAAGCCTTCTGGCACAAACTTTTCTGGCAGTCTCAAAATAGCAACCAAAGCATTTCCATCAGGTGTATTTTTTAAAAATAAATTATGCAAATGATAATGTATTAATATTATTCATATCACAAGCTTCGACAACTCACCTTCAAACCAGAGAAAGTGTAGTGAGATGTGTCGGTTTTCATATCTGGTGAAAGTTCAAATTAGCAACTAGTGTTGAAAATGAATAATGCATGTACTGTGTGAGTTGGTGGAATGGGTTTATTGTGTTGAGTATATGTGAAGGTGAATAGTGAATGAACAACTTTTTTATTGTGTCTTCTATTTTCACAACTTCTTTATTATGGAATCAGATTAGTGCCAAACATATCAATTGTAAAAGAAACTAATAAAAATGCTTCACACACTTATGTGTTTAATTTTTTTTATTTAATCTTCAAATTTTCGTTTCAAACTTTTATTTTGTTTCGGATATTTTCATTCATTTCATTTTTGTGCGTTTGTACTTCTGGCACTAGCTTTACGTACCCTTACTCTGACTGGCTGGTGAAAACGTAATTGGCAGCAGTTTTATAATTAAAATCTTATTCAAAAAAAGAGAAATACATTCTTGATAATGATGAAAGAACTAAAGTGATATTTTTGGCACTAATCTGGTTCCATACTTAGTTTTGTGTCCACGGGTCCTTTTGAGTCAATAAATTGAATTTCTTTAATCAGTTCTGCAATTGAATTCTACTAAATATTTTTAAAACATTGAGCTTGGTGCCACTAAAAAGAACACAACTTCTAGTTTTCAAAGAATTAAAAAAAATTGTTTTATCTCTTACTGAAGCAAAGATACAAAGACGCGGACTTTAGAAACATTTTTTTTTTAAACTTTCTGCCTAGAAATCCTCAATTATTTTGTGTCATATGCCATTAACCTCTCAGTGCAATCATAACCAGAACATTTTGTGGAAAGACGCTTAAAAATCAGAATTCTGGTCGCAAATGTTTTAACTTTTTTAAGTATAAATTACGTCTAAAATTTAGAAAACTTGCCAGTTCTGGGTGACAAGTTATAAGTGATAAGATTGACAGGCGTCAACTTCTACATAACTAAGCAACCAAAATCTCGAGACACCTTTGGTATTTACAGCTGCTGTGACTATTGTGTTACCTAAATCATAAAATTGTTTTTTATTTTCTAAGATTTCAAACAAGGTACAGTAATTCAGGCATAAATTAGCATAATTACCCTACGTCCCATGGTCACTCTTATATCCACAGCAACTTTTCCATGGACGGTAGAGTTGTGGAACCTTCGGAACTGGGATTCAAACCTGCAACCCTTTAGACACGACTCTTCCTCACTATCACTACGCCACATCTGCCTTACACTCGATTCACAAGAACATTGCTTTAGTGAGCATTTGATTAAGAAACTGTAATAATGGATTCCACAAGGAGAAATCCACAGAAAGCGAGAAAGAACCTGCTCTGACCTGCTGAATGAGATACAGGCCGGTGCCCTTCGCAAGCGCTGATGTCATAATTATGCTTATGCAGCCTCTTTTTTGTTCCCTCAAGGGTTTGAAAGAAAATCTCTGCCTTTCTCGGCCCCTCGTTCTATTCATCGCTCCACCTTTCATTCCTCAAGAACATAATGATCCACACAAAAGGCGTAGAAGAGCCGGCCGAGATGTTGAATGAAGCTATAACGGGTTGTCATACGTGAGGAATCTCTCCATCAGAACATTACCAGCTTCTGCTGGCCACATCATCATCATCTTCCTCACAATCCAATGTCATTACACCCGGATCCATCCCACCTTTTCATATGCAGCTTTTGGCAAAGTTGGGCTTTAACAAAGTTGGGCTAAGATGTAGATATGCTAATGTACTTGACTCTTGTTAATGCTGGTGGAGATGGGAATCTGGAAGGTTCTATTGGATCGCGCTACAGCTCAATCGCTGAAGAGCCTCTCTCATTTGACTTTCATTTCTTATCACTTCTTCTTCATCATCACTGCCACTCACACCTTGAATAAAACTTTTCTCTCGCTCTCTTCGTGTCGGTGACGTTCTCCCACGCATTTCTTTTTAAATTACAGGACTCTATTTTTGCCCGTAATGCATGCGCTCATATTATTACCTCAGTCTTTAATTCATACACGTTCAGGTTATGTTTGGGAAGCCAAAAATAATTGGGTGTCAAGAGATGATGACGATACCTTCATGGATCCTCTCCAATAAGACTAGGGAGCACTTTTTGTTATTGTCTCTGTATGATGCAGTTAGTCTTTATTGTAGGAGACAATACATTCCAATGTTTTTATTATATTTGGAGTGCTTTATTCACGTACAACGATAATTTAATATCTTGAAGTCGCGAACGAACGAAACAAAGATAAACGAAAAGATCTTTTGATTTACCGATATTGAGGATAATTTACAGAAAATGTTCTCCTCAACCAAGTTGACGCTGTCCAAGACTGCTCCAAACGTTTTGATGTCCTACCTACTTTCACTGCAGGCATCTCTGCCAAAGCCAAGTCTTGCAGATTTAAATAATGTTGTAATTTATAGTTCAGACTAAGGCAATCTCAAGACTGAATAGCCGTAATAAGCCTCTACAAAGACTTCAGAAAGCATTTAACTAACCTAAAAAGACTCTTGTCTACACTGCTTGTCTCCTTACACTGGAAACCAGTTGCTGATAGGATCAGTCAAGGCTTTAACTTTAACTAACCCTAACCCTAACCCTAACCCTTCAAGGTTATTTTACTGGTCCTGCACCATCCTACTTCAACTTTCAGGACCCAGAGGTGTAAAGAGTATCTGAAAACCTTACTTGAGTTAAAGTACAGATACATTACTGTAGAAATAACTCACAAGAGTTAAAGAAGACATGAGTAAAAGTTGTAAAGTCTCCAATTGTAAAAGAACGAACTTGAACAATTTACTTGTACTGAATTTAACCTCAAAAAACAGTGAAATGAGAAAAATGTGGAAAAAAAAACATTTCTTAATCAATTTTATTTCCTAATCAAGAAATTAAATTTACCACCTAAAAAAAAACAAAAAGTCAGTCTCGGTCATCGTCAAATGTGCAAATAAGTGCAACCGCTAATTCACGTTCACGTGACTTAATATCATAATATCACCTCATCCGCCCTAGAAATTAACCGTGGTAGAAAACGATGCCGACTTGTCGCGCACAATCACAATGTAACAGGTAACGAGTAGGGGAGTAAAGAGTACAGATACTCAAGTAGTCAAGTAGAGAGTAAAGATGCTTGTATTTTTGATGCTCAGTGCAAGTACAAAGTAGCCAAAAATACTTAGCAGCAAAGTCCCTTCACTCAAATAATTTACATACGTATATTCTCCGTAATGTCATAGATCGACAATCTGCGCTTAGTAGTTCCTCTACAATGAGGATTAAAATATCTTACAAGCACCTTCTCCGACTGTCTTATGAGAACCTCTACCACCTTTAAGACATATAAAAACCACTGAAGACTTTTTTTGCCACACCATAAAAGAAATCCTCTCTGTGTGTTCACTGACAATTATGATCTTCTGTCAAGAGTTGTTGATTTAGCTTTGTGTAAAGCATTTACAGTTTCCTTTTATGACCATGTGCTTCTATAGCTTTTTATAGGATAAAGGTGTCTGCCAAACGTCTGTGAAGTTAAGTATAAACAAACCCAGACCAAAATAATCTATCAGTGCAATCACGAGATTCCATCACCAATTTGCTACGTATGAAGTCCCTAGTTAGTGCCGTTTTTCATCAGTTGAAAGTTCTGTGTAGGTATGAATCTCCAACGACAGATCGCACATGGTATCGGGTTCAACGCTAAAGCTCACAACCAAAGCAAAACATTTAAAAATCGCTGATTTTCCTTGACTTGCCTTGACCTCGGGGCTCTGAACAAGCACCTGAGTGTTTGGATGGTTCGCTAACTGCTGTTTCGTTAACACAATTTTTCCGTATTTTGTAAATAAAGCAAAATGCGCTTAAAATATTCCGCATTTACACGAATATAAGCCCCTCCCCCTGGTTTTCCAGGAATTCGTTTTTTTTTTATTCAACAAACCTAACTTGTGACTCGCCAATGGGTTGAGAAATTTTGACTTGGTAAGACAGATTAAAAAAGACAAAAAATCTTTACCAAAAAAACTTTGTTCTCATTGGCCTTAATATAAAAAAGTTGCTAGTTTCTTAAGCTGAGAAACATCGTGGTCTTAAAATAAGAAAATTTCACTAGACATTTCTCGTTTCAGGAAGTTATGTGTTAAAACATAATGTCTACTTTGAAAGTTGCCTCGATTTAGTGTAAAATATCATCAAAATTTGCATTTTGTTCAAAGCAAGAAAATTCAAGTCCTGTTTTCTTGAAATAAGCAAAGTGTTCTTGTCACTCTTAATCCTAACACAGTTAATTTATCTTGTACGAGAAAATAACAAGATTTATCGTCAAATTTCAAGATTTTTTTAGATTGTCAAGAGTGTATTTTTTGCTCCGAAGCTTTTGCGTGCTTATGGATTCGTTTTCATGCGTTAGCGCTGATCTACCGGATGCAATATGATGTGTCTATTCAAATATTAATGACTGTGTTTTGTTTTTGTTGTTGTATTTACGTTTATTTGTGGTTTCTCCTGACTGGAAATGTGAAAAAAGAGTGCTTATATTATACTGTATATGGTATATATTAAATTGAAAACTTAGATTTAAAAAAAATCCAATGATGCAGCCACTAACATTTAAAGATGAGGTTAATCATAGTCAGCAATTTAAAGATTAAATAAGGACACAACTGGATGCTAAACAGAAAAGTTCTCATTAAAAGTTCTTAATAAATACTTTCTTTACCGATCAATCTTTAGCTCAGCGTTGTTGCTAGTCCATCAGCTAATGTGGAGGAACAAATCTATCACTTGAGTCTAAGATTTTCCCTAAAACAAAGCCGCACACCTCACAAAGATTCACCAAGAAGACTAGTTTCTGCTTCTTCCCACTTCCAGAAGCCATTTCTCTGGATTGGTTGTGTGTTTGTTGTGACCTCGGGTGCTTTCCTGTCTCTGACATTTCAAACTGAAGTTCTGCTGGCGACTCTGAAGTCAACAGAGACTGACACACTGAGACTGTTATACTGGAAATAATAAAATATTATTATTGTTACAGTGAGTTTCTTAGTTTTATTATTAAACATTATAGACTGATACAAAATTGCTACATTTCTACAAACAATAACGCAAGCATGCAATATATTTATATATAACTATATATTCAGTATAAATATGTATTAGTATGTTTGTTATGTGTGTTATATTTATGTTTATGGTAATTTATGCATGTTTATGTATTTATTTACTTATTTATTGTTTATACATAACACACACCGTAATATACTAATAATATATATTCTTTATATGTATTAAGAATATATGTACATATTATAACATTAATTATATATTGTAGCATACCATACTTGTACATTATATATTTAGACTATAAAATATATAGAGAAATATATATTACGTATATATAGAGAAATCATATATTGACATGCGATTTCCCTGCTGTGGGACAATAAAGGCAATTTCATTTATTCATTCAGTCACACACACACACACACAATCCAACACATACATAAATACATACATTTACGCAACACTTCTAAACTATTTCACTCGGAAAGTTTTTCGGGCATTTTTTTCTACACGTACAAAGCCAGAGAAACATTTATAGAAACAAATCAAGAGCGCTTAATGAGCGGATGATAAGCAGAATCTCCAGCGCGTGAGGGGTTAATTGGGGTCAAGGTTTGGGGTTCGGGGTGTGAAGAAGCCGAGCTGAACTAATCTAATCAAGAGCATCGTCCGACCGCAGACTAATCGCTGTCAGTTACACGCCGGTAATTGGGAGGAAATCATCACCCGGCTGGAGATAAAGGGGAGCGAGGAGGAAGCAGAAGAAGGTATTTCATCATGATCATCAAAGCCCACGTGAGCATCAACAGCCTCATGATGAAGAGCACAGGTGTTGCTGTTTAGACGCTAATTTAATAAGCACCGTGGGGAGTGGATGTGTTCTAGAAGGGGGCCGAGAGGGTCTCGGAAGGACCAGAGGGGCAATATTTCCTCATCCCTCACTGATTGAGACAGATTAATCTGCTTAAAGCTGGTGTCCATGTCCGGGAGATGTTGCGGTCAGGAGGTGTCGCGCCTCCATCTATTTAAGCAGGCTTTTAGTTGACAG
Source organism: Paedocypris micromegethes (assembly GCA_028031935.1). NCBI lineage: Eukaryota > Metazoa > Chordata > Actinopteri > Cypriniformes > Paedocypris > Paedocypris micromegethes. The sequence goes on along the minus strand of CM051501.1, from coordinate 23,975,425 downwards.
CGTTTTTAGGCTCTGACTGTTTTATTTCTGATCTTTTATTTCTTCTTTAGTTTTATACTGTCTGGGTTTTATCTTGTTGATTTTATGATTTTACTGTCTTTTGTCTCTTATACCTTGTAAAGCACTTTGTGATTCTGTCTGAGAAAAGTGCTATATAAATAAAATTTACTTACTTACTTACTCCATTAGGGAATATGAGAGTTGGGAGTTCCTTGACGCAACTAGTTCGTCCTTGAAGAGCATTGCACTTCGGCAAACACACAGATTACGTTGAGGAGATCTGAGGTAAGTGAGGTGCTACAGCACAGGTCACGGTTTCTACTCAACAGACAGATTCGTTTGCTTAATTCTCTTCAAAGTTCAAAAAAAGTGCCTGGTGACAAGATGGTTACGAAGTTTTACTAGGCGACAAAACTACAAACTACAACATTCGGTAAGAATTGCGTCTCCTGATGCTTCAATCGGACTTTTAAGAATTGAAATACCACGTTATCAGGACGAACACACATAATAAATCACATTAAATAAATTTCATAAATATTATTATCTAATCTTAATGTGTGTAGAAGAGAGAGAGAAATAGTGAGAGGAAGAGATGGAGAGAGAGAGGAAAAGAGAGATTGAGAGAGACAAAGAGAGAGATGGAGAGATATTGACTTAGAGAGAGAGGGAGAGAGAGAGAGAGTTAGAGAAATGAAGGGAGATGGAGAGAGTGAGAAAGAAAGAGAAGTGGAGATAGTGAGTGAGAGAAAAAGAGGGAGGGAGAGGGAGAGATGGAGAAAGAGAGAGAGATTGGAGAAAGAGCAAAAGAGAGATTGAGAGAGACGGAGAGAGAGTGAGAGAGATGGAGAAAGAGAATGACAGAGAGAAAAAGAGATGTGAGAGAGGAGTACAGACAGACAGATTGAGAAAGAGAGAGACAGAGAGAGAGAGAGATATTACATGCATTTAGATCAAAGTGGGGCCCTAGGGTCACTTGGGGGAACTTCTGTCGTGTTCCACTACTTTGAAGGCTGTTTGAGGATCAAGTTGGGATTTTAGAGCAGATGTTACAATTGAGTTTTGATTAATGTTGGAGTAAAGAGCGAGAAGGGGAATGTGGTGCGTATGGTTTCATATGCATGTCAATAGTGAGACCCCACTGTTATATTTATAGAAGAATGTGTGTTTGGAAGGACATACACATCTCCAAAACCCCTGGAAGGTTCTTCCCTCTTTTTGTGGACCGGAATGCCAAGGGATTCATCTCTCGGCAGTGGCACTATTGATCGGCAGACTGCATTTCTACACTGTGAAAAAGTCGTTTTAGCCACAAAAACACAAAGAGACGGTTATAAACCATCTCACTATCCCAAACCTGTGTCTACGTGAAGTGACAATATATCGGAAAAAGACACTAGCGTTCAATTGAGCCGTCGTGGCCTAGAAGACGTTTGACCAAAAGGTTGCAGGTTCGAATTCTGGACCGGTTTGTGCGTTTTTGTTTTTCAAGCACAACACTGAACTGATCTGTTCTTTCTGTGCAGGGGTGTAAAGTACTTGAGTAAAATGTTACTTATGTATGTTTTCTGCTACTTTGTACTTGTACCCAGGTTTAACAATATAAGCAACTTCTACTCTCTACTTCATTTCTAATTGAACATATGTACTTTTTACTCCACTACTTTTGAATGGACACTTGCTCGACAAGCCATCATCGATTTATACTGCCGTTAATTTCTGAGGGGGGGGGGGTGCATAGTAATTACTTATTTAAAAAATAATAAGCTTCTAAAGCGCAAGTGTCAAATTTGATGGAAGAAATTGTTCTTTTAATGTAAAATTAAAAAGTTAAACTAAGTTAAACTATTCGGATTGTCCATGACCTTACAATGGTATTTTAAGCATATATAACATAATTAAAACTGGTGAATAAAGAGTTTTTTTTTCAGATTTCTTAGTGGTTTATTTTAAAGCCTAAATTCAGTGTGAGTAACATACTTAATTTCTTTTAAAACTGGATACTTTGCTACTTTACTCGAGTTTTCTTTGAACTAGGCGACTTATTACAGTACTTGTACTGGAGTAATTTGTACAGTAAGCAATTGTACATTTACTCAAGTATGGTTGTCTGGTACTCTTTAACCCTCTGCTTCTCTGAGACACTCAAGCTTTTATTTGAAGTTTTTAATTCAAGACTATGTAGATCTAACTTAGTTTGGAATCAGATTAGTGCCAAAAATATCAAACGTAAAAAAAAATGCTTCAGATTAGCGTTTGTTTTTTTATTTTTCTTTACGTTTTCGTTCTAAACTTTTTTTTTTTCGCTTCAGGTTTTTCGTTCGCTTTTTTTTTTTGTGAGCGCTGAAACACATTCATAATCGAAATACCTTCATCGTATTTATAATATTTAAACGTTTGTAGTGATCTGTTTGTCCGGACCGACTCGACACCATCCACATCACTGCTCCAGAAAGACAACGATGGCGCAGCCTGTACTCGCTATTTATCTTGGGACAAAACTCCAAACGCAAAAAAAAAAAAGCGAACGAAAAACCTGAAGCGGAAAAAAAGTTTCGAACGAAAACGTATGCAAAAAAAAGGGAACGAAAAACCTGAAGCGAAAAATAAAGTTTCGAACGAAAATGTAAAGAAAAATTAAAAAACGAACGTCTAAATGTGAAGCATTTTCGTTCGTTTCTTCGAAATGTACGTTCGATATTTTTGGCACTAATCTGATTTCTGCATTTTCGTTCGTTTCTTCGAAATGTACGTTCGATATTTTTGGCACTAATCTGATTGCATAACTTAGCTCAAACCAGGTTTGAATCCAATCAGACCACCACAAAAGTGTTTTTGCGCAAAGCATCAAACCTTTTACTTTCAGACGCATCCTCCAAATATTATTCGGCAACATGTCAGATGATTCCAACCTTTGTAGACGGCGTCATATTGGTGGGAGTGAATGGGGGTCTTGGCGAGAAAGTGAGAAAGTACCCAGCATGCCGTGCAGCAGTGCATTAGTTTTCACAGACTATCTGTGTCTGTTTACCTAGCCTGGTGTGCGTGACCCCGCGCCAATAAAAACCTTCATTCTGGGCTTCAGCGCTGCCTACTATCTCTTAAATGTGTGCCGAGTCTCACCAGCGGGAAAAAAAAAGAGAGAGAGAAAGTCGGAGAAAGTGAAAGAGCATGTGATCTCCTGGGAGAATTCTGACAGCATTCAGACTCTTCATATAAAGACACTGCTAAAAATGCTTCTGTCTCCATTTATTCACAAGTGCCATTCCAGATTTCCACTACCGTAGATGTGGACTAAAATTACATCTAAAAACATGCTGTCGTTCAAACACACTTTTTCTTTTTTACTTACTAATTGTGTACTTGGTCTGTCTTTGTGGGTAGTTTAGGCTTAACAAGCAGTTGTTGAAATGACATAAATAACCTGTTGTTGAATTTTCCGACTCAGTTCAGAAATCAAACGTACCAACACAATAAAAAAAGCCTTTGTGACTTTCAGTTTGTTAGATGCAGAAACGTGGCCCCGCCCATTATACCGGTAATGGGCGGAGACGTGCTACAGTATGTGCTACTGTGAAAGGATCAGGACGGCAATTCATCAGATTATTACAGGAAAATAATCGCAAATTCAAATTCCGAAATATTACAATTCTGGCTTTAAATCGGATGATGAAAAGGCACAATTCTGAGATAAAAAAAACTCCAATTCCAAGTCTATAACTGGAACTTCTGAGATAAAAAGCTAGAATTCTAAGATGCAAATGTGCAACTTTTTTGTGGCATAAGTGCATGACAAATCACATTCATGGTTTTAGTACAGATCCATGAACAGAGGTGTCAAGTAATGAAGCAATACTACTTGGTTTCTTTACTTAAGTTGAATTTTGGCTTATATATACTTTACTTGAGTATTTATTCCACCAAATTTGTACTTCTACTCCTTACATTTTTATGCAAATCTGCACTTTCTACTCCTTACATTTGAAAAACAGTTACACCTATTTTATTTTGGTTTGTTTTATTTCCATGTTGTCATCAATTTAAAAAAATAAATAGCGTCCTCCGGTTACTGTAAACTTGAATGGTTGGACGAGATGTATAAACACATATCGTTTCCACACGCTATTGGTTTGTACGTGGCTCATCGCACCTGCACATCTCGTCAATAAATCCTTGATCGTAACTAGAAGAATGTTTTGAAATGGTTGGTCGTAATAACAACTCTTCATGCAATTGAAATAAAATGCAATAATTTTCAACGCTTCAATTTTATAAGGCTACACTTTAATAACACTATAGTCATACACCATTAAAATGGCATTTCCTTGCATTATTTTACACTTCAAGTAGTTAGGTTATCAAACCAGTACTTTTACTTGAGTAATATGGTGGAGTTTTTACTTTTACTTGAGTCTTTTTCAATTCTAGTATCTAAACTTCTACTGGAGTAAAGAATGTGACTACTTTTGATAGCACCGACCATGAATATAAAAACTACTTTTTAAAGTATAAACACATTGTAGAATTTGAAAAGCTACAGTAACTTGGAGCAATTCATGTGAAATCAAGCAATTTTCTCTATTCAAATGCGGCATTAACCTTCGCTCCATTTCAATGCAACTTTCGGCCCTTCATGAGTCGAGGTTTGAGTGCCACGGAACAGACAGACACTTTCCGATGAACTTTCCGTCAGCTGAAAAGACGGAACATCTACTACAGTAAATACAGTAAATGCGTGGGCACACCAGGGATCAGAGATGTTAAGAGCAGCTGGCACATAACAAACTTGACAGTTCGCAATTATGGCTATGAATATGCAAAGCATGCTTTTAAAATCTTAAACAACGCTTGTTAAATAATACAAGTCGTGATCTGAATTAAACAGTTGAGTTCCCTGTAGGTGGACGTGGAGGGGGGGATCTGCGGAGGAAAAGCCTTGAGGACGCCTTGCCAGAATAAAGCAGGGAGGAAAAGAGCAGAGCTTCAGCAGATAAAAGGCTGGGAGAGAAGTCGACTCTTGTCTGACAGTCCTCCAGAAGCAGATATGAAGGAGTGAGCGTGAAGCCGAGACCCCACACTGAGAACTAAAGTGGGCTGCTGTCTGGAGTCTATTCCAGGCTGAGCTCGGCCGATCCCTCCAGAGAAGAGCAAATATACTGGAAATGTTCAATCTGGTTAAGAGAGAGAATAAACAAACGCCTGGAGAAAGAGACGGACAGAGCGAGAGAGCGAAGGATGGAGCTTCGGGGAGCGGGAGACTTAGCCCTTCATCTGGAGTAAATCCATCTCCCTCAATTCACATACGGTCACATAGTGGAAGCTTTTCATCTCGGAGAATCCGATCCAACCACAGGCTCCATAACCAGTTTAGTCTTCCGCACACACAATTTCTTTTTCACACAGCAGATGAGATAGAAACATGCCGTGTTTACGCGTTTATAAACATATTTTTGAATTTTAGACCCTCAAAAACTTGGGGGTGATTATATGCGCATATTTCAAATATTTCCATTTTTCTATATTTCAAATTTGGAGCGTACTCAAATGAAAATACATCTTTAGGTCCTCTTTTCCTTAAATAATAGTTCCGGAGGCAGACATGCATATATGTATGCTTTTATTGGCTGAATAATAAACACTTGGAAGTGACTAAATAAAGTTTTTGAAATAAAATGTTACTAAATACAATAATTATTATTGGAGCAGACAAAGACAACAAAACAATTAGCAGCGTAGACCACAAAGGAAATTCCTCAGATATATTATTGTATAGAAAATGTATAATTATATAGAAAATAACCACAAGTTCAAATTCCGAAATAAATAATTCTGGCTACAAAACAGAAAAATCGGAGAAAAGTCAGAATTCCGAGATAAAAAGGCACAATTCAGACTTTTTATTTCACAACTCTGAGATAAAAAATACAGAGTTCCAAGTCTATAGCTGGAACTTCTGAGATAAAAAGCTAGAATTCTAAGAAGCAAGAGTGCAACTTTTTTTGTGGCAAAGACAAATCATATTCATGGTACAGTACAGTCAAGTAGAAGAATAATCCTTAGTTACTTTACTTAAGTAGAATTTTGGCTTCTTTTTACTTCTTATAATTTTCATTATAAAATTAATGTCATTTTATATGGCTAGACTTTAATAACAATATAGGGCAATTACAACAATATATACCATTAAAAATGCAATTTCCTTGCATTACTTCCACTTTTACACTTCAAGTGGTTACTTTATCAAACCAGTACTTTTACTTAAGTAATATGGTAGACTTGATACTTTTACTTCCACAGAAGTCTTTTTCAACTCTAGCATCTAAACTTCTACTGGAGTAAAGAATGTGACTACTTTTCCCAGGATTGACCTGGAATATAAAAACTACTTTTTTATATACAGCGCTATCTACAGTGCTAACGGCTAGAAACAAAATTCTAGAAAACAAAATCCAAAAAAGGCAGGCGAAAGAGTCAGAGACAAGAGTCGAAAACAAAAAAACACAGACAAGAATTCAAAACCAGGGAGGCAACACAAGCAAAACGCTCGACCTGCTGCACAAGGCAAAACAAAACTTCAAAACGATGGACAGAGTGAAGCGTCTGACAAAGATCTTCGCTGAAAAGGCTCATGGGATATGCTGAGGTTTCTGGGAGTTGGAGTTCCGATCAGTAGTAAAAGTACAAGAGAAAACAAGTGATACGAGTCACAAGTCAAGTTTGGTAAAGGAGAAGGAGTTCAGCCAGAATTTGTTTTCTTCTTTTGTGCCTGAAAAATCAAGGAGTGGTGGGTGTTTTCTTGTATTCACAGGTGGCGCAAATATGATGCATAATTAGTGTTGGGAGCCAATCGAACGTACACCTGAAAAGTGCGCCAATCCAACAGGTGAATTAAGCTTTGATGATTGTACCAATCTTGACTTGAGAGGTTCGCCGCCATCCCTGCCATTTCCTCAAGGGAGGCGACGTGTTAAAATGACATCATTTGTCTAGAAAAATTCCTCGGGAAAGTGTCAACAGCAAGGGCGTAATTGCTGCAAAATGTCACCGCGGCTGATTACCAGCCATTTGTAGTTTGACTTCGGAAAAAAAAAATTTGAAAAAAAAAAGCTTGATTGAGAGAATATTTAATGAAGCGCCACATGCTAATGCCACACGCCAGCCCGGGCGAATTTACAGCAGAGGTTTGCACATATTAAGCCGCCTTTTCCACTGAAGACAAATAATACCAATCGTTTTAACCAATGTGACCCTCTTATTTGATAAAACGGACAAAACTGAGGTGATATGACAGATGAATTCACTCTTTCCGGAACCTTACTGTGACTTTTCCATTCACTATTTCCCTCTGGTCAGTCTTACCACATTTACATTCATATTTAAATAAGAGCAGCTTTCAGCTTTTCGCCTTTCAAGCCGCAATGTATGAATGAACTACAAAAGCCCGATGAATAGCAGTTAGCATAATAGCATTATCAGCATCTCATTCCCGTCAAGCCTTTTAATGGCTTCCCATAAGGCTTAATCAAAAGAATATACAACAACAAGATTCAGTCGTCTTAATTTTACCTATCATTTCCTTCTAAGCCACTGATGGTTTACGAGGAAATGAATTCAAGACTCACCTCCAAAACAACTAGGAGAGCCAACCAATCATAGTGCCTCATTCCAACCAATCGGTTTATTAGCATCACTAATTGGGGGAAAGTACAACAAGTTTGGTAGAATACTACGAAAATAAGAAGAATCACTTTTCATCCTCGGACCCTTGTAGTTTCAATTCTACAATTGGAGAATCAAAAAACCAAAATCTAAACTGATGTACAATCCAGAACCAAACAAAAAGACTAACACATGTGTTTAAGTTCATTTAGGGATCCAAAGAAAAGACGCTGAGAGCAAATCTGCTCAGGACATGACTGCCAGGGTTTTGCCGTGAGTGATGTGCTGCTCTGTTAATTTGCGCTCGTTCCCCCCTTGTTTGGTAATTATTGCTCTCACCTGCTTGTAATCATTTTCCTAATTTGTTCCCTTATTTAATCCTTGCTGCCCCTTGTCCTGTGCGAGTTCGTCCTGAAAGGTTAGTCGTTGTCTTTTGATCCATGCGCCACTGTCTGCTGTTTTTGTTCTCGCCATTCTGCCAGATTGCCGTGAGCTGCTGTACGCGCTCGAGATTCTGTCCGTGACTACACTGCATCCGGATTCAAGTTGTGTTGCGCTTTGCTGCAGTGGAGCCACGAGGGACTGTTTTCGTTGCCGGACGTTTTTTCCCGTTGGAGTTTTTGTTCTGTGCTCACCCTCGAGTGGAGTTCTCCGGATTTTTTGGAGTTCTGTTTTCTGTTTGAAAGACTGTAATAAACCTCTCTTCTGCAACTGGGTCTCACGTGATCTCCCTGACAATGACCTTATGCTAATGTTAGCGCTGGAGTTGATTTAGCTCTGCTGGGTGTGATATAAAGGACAAAGCCTCCCTCTGTGAAGCTAATGAAACAGTCCGACACGCTGCATTCAACCCTTTCTACTCTACACTGGGATTTCTCTGAGCATATCCACACTTCCACACAATCCAAAGTTAAAATAAATGAAAAAGGCACACTGCAATGACAACACTTCTTTAGCTATTGTTTTCTAATCGACTTCTCGAATCATCTCATATCTACTCTACACATCTACTCTACACGGTCTTTCCATGTTCCTTCTCCACAACACATTTTACTCTACTCTCAACCTATTTCTAATCTACTTCTCTACCCATCTCACTTCTAAACTACTTCTCTACCCTACTCATTACTAATTCTAATCTCAGTGTTAGGACAAATAAAGGTTTCTTCTTCTTCTTCTAGTCGACTCACTTCTATTCTACTTCCCTGTAAACTGAATTCTAATTCTACCCTATCCAGTCATTTCTAATTGATTTGTCAATCCCACCATTCTAATCTGTCCTAGAGACACTTTTCTCATCTAAATCTTTTATCACAATGCTCTTTATTGTATTTTGTAGTCAACTCCATTCTAATCAACTTTTCTATTTAAGTTGTTTCTACATAATTTCTCTAGTCCACTCATTTCTATTCTGTCCTAGAGACACCTTTCTAATCTACTTTTATAGCTCAATTCTTTATCTACTTCTGTAGCTCCACTCTATTGTATTTTTGTAGTCAACTCTATTCTAATCTACTTCTCTATTTAAATAATTTCTAAACAACTTCTCTACTCGACTCATTTCTAATCTGTCCTAGAGATACCTTTCGAATGTACTTCTATGGCTCCAATATTTTTACTTGCAAATTATTTTCTAATCTACTTCATTTCTAATCTACTTCTATAGCTCAATACTTTTTTTATTGCATTTTCTAGTCAACTGTTTTCTAATCTACTTCTCTATTGAAATCATGTCTAATCTACTTCCCTAGTCCACTCGTTTCTAATCTGTCCTAGATACACCTTTCTAATCTACTTCTATAGCTACATGGGTTTTATTGTATATTTTTAGCCACCTCTTTTCTAGTATACGTTTCTCTTTAAATAGTTTCAAATCGACTTTTCGAGTCCACTCATTTCTAGTCAGTTTTCTAGCCTACTTTTCCATGAAATAGTTTCAAGTCTACTTCTCGAGTCAACTCATTTGTAATCTACTCTACCTGAATCCGTCTCTAATCCACCCATTTCTATCCTACCTAGTACCTAGTAGGTAACTAGTTATCTGAATCACTACAACTCAACTCTGAACTATTTCTAATCAACGTCTCTAGCTACTACGTAGAACTGGCGGCTCTGTTTTGTGGTCTCTGTTAAAAGGGCAGAATCACTTACATTCGCCGTGTCTTGAAGGACTTTAAGAGCACTTAATGCTAAAGTTCAGGGCCGCGTTCAATAAGAGCTATTGATTCGCTACGGACGGAGAAAATCTCTGACAGCTGTACAATTCACATCCACTCTGGAGCACTACAAGGTTAGTGCCTAATTATGGGTAATAACATCATATTGTGGCAACCATGACAACAAATGCAAACTTATGGCACAACAGCGCTGCTAATCCACACGACTCATTATAGCACTCGAGCGTTTTCGTGACTATTTTTCTGAAATGCTTGTACAAGTATCAGACTTATTATAGCAATACGATTTCATGGCTAATGTTCCTTTGTTAAATGCACAAATGGAGCCGGAAGAAAGGTCAATAGCGGAATAGGAATTAACACAAACTATTGGATTTTTTAAAGGGAAATCATGCGCTAATCATAAACGCTATTTGATCGCACTGCGAAAGCTTAAATGAAACAATGTGCTTATTGACAGAGAGCAAGTTACATTTGTAGGAGAAATTCCAACGCTTTTTTAACAATTCGTCAAACACAACGTTTCAAACAATGGATGGTGTGAATCAGCTGGATGAACAAATATCATTTCAAAATTAAAACCATTGTTACAAATGTGAACTGAATCATTATTGTTTTTATATGATAATTGTACCAAACAAGACAAGCAGGAGACGTTTCAGAGTGAAAAAATACTTTTAAGTAATTTTAAAATATTTTCAAACTTTGTACACAGGTCAAATTTGACCCGGACATAATATGGGAGTTAAAGATGGTCCGATTCTACACGCGCATTCACTTTTAGTACTACATTTGTATACTGAGATTTACTGTGTGTGTGTGTGTGTGTGTGTGTGTGTGTGTGAAAATCAACTTGCTTATAAGCCCGAACATTCTTTTTCACAGGCAGTCTCACAGCAGGACTCAAAGCGTCACGAGAACATCAAGAGGCGAGCGTGACACTTCTGAACCGCTGCGCTGCGTTTCCTCGGTTCAGCTCCAGTACGTTTCTGATAAACACACAGTCGAGACCGAATACAGCAGAGTTCAGCACCGTGCCACACTCAGCTGCTGGATTTATCCTGTTTTTATTCTGATAACAGTGCTGGTGTCTGGCAATTAATAAAAAATGTAATTGTGCAAATACAAGTGCCCCTTTTACGTATAATTTTTATAATTTATGTCTAATTTATTACAAATTATAATGTTCTCTGTCTGTCTGCAACTGTGAAAACCAGAAAACGCCCATATATGGACATAGCAAGTGGAATTATCACACCCCCTACTGGAGACCTACTAAATTTCAAATTAATACTTAATGTTTGTTAAGAGGTATTGTTAAGAGAAGCATTTAGCTACACTATTAGGTTTCTGGACCAAGAAAGAAAGAGTATATTATTATAATTTTATTTTGTGCCAGAAAAATCATGGTGGTGGGTGCTTATATACAAGTTCGAGTTCAAGTTTATTTATATAGCGCTTTTCTTAGTCCCAGACCAATGCAAAGTTGCTATGAGGAGTTAGGAAAAAAAAAGTCTCTAAAGAAGAAAAATGTCCATTGCTCATCTGTAAACTTATATTCCTGGGATGCTTGAATACAGTAAACTAGTCACAATGTTAATGTGTAGAAATTAAACAGTAAACAAATAAACTGTTTGTTGCATTATTGGGCGGAGTCAGAGCAAACAAACCGCTCTGATGAGTGTTGTAAAGGGCGGAGTCAGAGAACAGAACTAACTGTCAGACAGCGTGTCTGTAATATCACCGTGTTACACAATATTACCGTGTTACAGTCCCGCTCTGCTGCTCCACCTGGTGGAGAGTCATTGACATGGCATTGGACTAATTGGCCTGCCAGGTGTTCGTAATATTAAGGACTATAAATGCCTGCACATGGCAGAAGCCCCTGGTCAGTAATTGACGTCTACACTGATGAAGGACTTCCATGCCGGTGAAGTTACGTCCATGTTCTACCTCTGTTCTTGATCTGGACTAACATTTTGGCTACCATGCTATTTTTTGACTAGTGTTTTATATGATTTTTTGTTATCGCTTTCCCAGTAGCTCAGTCTGTAGAGCACTGGTGTTTGAAATACCGTATCCTGGTGTCGATTCCAAGGGAAAGCAGGAATTTGTTGAATTGTACGTTCAACAGTAGGATAAAAGTGTCTGCTAAATCACTGAGAAAGTAACATTATTAAAATCACAAAGATCTGGCAACCACTGTGGTCTGTGTGGCTTACAGCGAGGTGAAGTGTGTCGTTTTTGCTGTTACTTTTTGTTAACACAATTATAGAAAATACTGTAATGTAGCAGTTGTTGACTGAACTTCACTTGTGATTAAGAGACTCAATTTTGTTTTTAAAAATTGTACTTATTGGAATAACAGCAGCAAAGGTCAAAGCAACAAAACGTGGTAGTAATAATAATAAAGATCGAGTAAAGTAATAATATTAACACCTTTCATTTCATTTTAATAAGAGTGAGCACATAAATCGGGTTTGAGGTCTTACTCATGTAGATTTGTAGAACTTCCTGCACCATTAGGCCACAGAGAAGTGTGTAAAATCACTAGGCGCTTGCCCTACGAACTGTGGAAATTTTAAGCACTTTCTGCCGTGTGAATATTTCGGACAGGCCCGTAATGCCCCTCGGATCCCCGCGGTGACACTAATGGCTGGAAGCCGCACTGCTAGAATTTGAATAAGAGAGAGACCAGAACCTTGAAGCTCCCGGGCGAAATGAGATCAATTTCGTCGCTCGCTCTCGGCAATTATGTGGAGACGGGTCTGTGGTTACGGGAACATGAACGTGTGGGACTTATGAGTTCAAAATGAAACCTTGGGGTGAGAGCATTTAATTGACTTTAAATACAGAAAAAGCTGGTTGTTTCCGAAATATTCATAATCAGCCCGTCACGATGATCGGCCTGGACGTTTCTTACTCCAGCTCTACAGAGTCCCATCAGCGTCTTCCCTCCTCTCTGCCCTTTGCACAGCTCCTTTGGACAGACTGATAAAGTCTGTCTGCTCAAGCCAATAGATTGTTTGGCAAATTTGAATTTTGAAAAGGTCTCCATGGTATTTTTGCAAGTGTCAGATCATCAGTCATCCATAAACGTTGCGGGTTCTACTCTCGCTCCGTCCTCCATCCTTCTGCTTCTCCTGACTCTAATGCTGTGGCTTCTCATTTGAATATGTTAATGAGAAGAACTTGATCAACTTTACTATGATCAACCGCTCTCACGCTCTCTCAATAACACATTTCACACTTGGTCTTACAATACGCATAATCTAAACAATATTTGATAATCAAAGATATGGATTATACACTGTAATTGTCATGATTGGCAAACAACGTTATGGCACCAACAAGTTGGAGAACTCTAAGTCCCATGAGCCTCCACAACAAGACTGTGTCATGTGACTTGGATTTGTAAGTTATGGGCAAGTATTGTTGCATTCGGACCGATTTTAGTACAGTTTTGGAGTTTTCCCCGCGTTTTGGATCTTGTTTTAGTCTGTCGCCTACCTTTGAACTCCTGCCCGTGTATTTGTTTGGATTCTCACCTTGCCCTAAAGTACTAATTGTTCAAGTTTAAGTTTATTTCTGTAGCGCTTTTCTTTTCTAACGCAAAGTCGCTATGCGGAATTAGGGAAAAACAGTCTTTAAAGAAGAAAAATGTCCATTGTTCATTTGAGTTAAAAAATCAGGAAAAAGAGAAAAAGAAAAATGAAAATTGTTCTTCAGTGTTCTTAAGCTTAAGTTTCTGGGACTTATCGAGGTGAAGATCCAGAAAAGCACAGAGACTCCAAAAAGCAAAAGTGCTGAATTTTTAAAAGTGCTTATACAGAAAAAAAAATTTGAAATATTACATTCATGCGTCTAATTGACGTTCATGTGATTTAGCTGATAAACAGCATCCAGTAATTTCAGCATCCTGCAGATGGCAAAATTGCCTCGTCCGCCTAAGAAATTAACCACGGTATAAATAAGATGCCAGCTTATTGACAGCTTATTCACTAAATCAGAAATGTAGTGGAGTTGAGAGTAAAAGTTGCTTCTTTTTTTTTTTAATAGTCAGTACAAGTACAAAGTAGCAAAACACATACTTAAGTAAAGTAAGTAAAGTCCATTTACTCAAGTACTTTACACCTCGAGTTAAAGCGTGATCAACATACAACATACAGCTGTGATCAACAGTGATGACGGCTAGTCTGCAGAGGCAATTGAGTAGTAGTTTTCCTGATTCCACCATCAGAATAATTAAATAAAAAATGTTCTTCGTCTGAGAAAAAGCAAGTGAGATAGTTTTTAGTTATTTCATTATAAAAAGTGTGTATGTACGTGCACAGATGTATATTTAAACACGCTAGTTTAGTATTCATACATGCGAGGGCTAATTTGTCAGTAACGTTGCTTCGTTTACAACCCGTTTGACTTTAATACTATAAATCTTAGTTGTAGAATAATGTGAAATATGGTTTATACAACTAGCCCCCCGCCCTACCACACACACACACACACACACATACATGCAACTTTCCACCTCGGGTGAATTTCTGTGTTTGTCGCTGTTACCGAGTTCGATGTTTGTAAAACGCTTCTAGCCATGGAGCGAGACAAAATAGCCCGTAGCTACGAATTCCTCCAGCTGTCACCATCGTCGCCCTCAGCGGGGAAAAGCTGTAAATTGCCGTTTTATGCCGGAACAAGGAAGTGCATTGCACTCATACAAATAAGACATTACACTGAAGTCTGATTTATTACATCAGTATCATCACAGAACTGATGCCATCATTAGCATAAAACTCTAACTACCCTCGCCGGCCCCCCAAACGCATCACATTTGAGCAAACAGAATTCGCAGTTATCGTCCTCTCGCCAAATGAATCACTGGAACAATAACGACAAATTAGCTAACTGAGTTATCGCATCACTAAAACACTGATGAATCACTGTAAAGTAAAGTAAAGTGAGGAAGACTGTCAATATGGGAAACGAAAGGTAGAAAGAAGCATAGATTGCCAAAACAAGACCTTCGTATGAACACAGATGTCTTCCGCAAAGTAAAAATAATAGGTCAATATGTGTAAATTCTACATCACTCAAGTGATTTTATTTAAAGTCTTGTAAAAATTACGCACACGTGAACCAATCTGATCAGGCTTACAACGAGGCAACCCACCAAAGCCCCGTCTTTCCTGCTCAGTGTTTACTCTCGGTCTCCATTTTTGCTCTGCCAGTATAAAAATGTACACTTAAAATAGAGTATCTGAATTAACCAACGTCTGAATGTATGTCTGTGTGCCCCGCTCGGTGATTGGTTGGCCACCAAATCAGAGGGCGTGTACAAGAGGTGTAAAGAGTACCTGAAAGCAATACTTGAGTAAAACTATGCACACTTTGCTGTAGAAGTTACAAGTCACCA
The DNA here is from genome assembly GCA_028031935.1 of Paedocypris micromegethes. Taxonomy (NCBI): domain Eukaryota; kingdom Metazoa; phylum Chordata; class Actinopteri; order Cypriniformes; genus Paedocypris; species Paedocypris micromegethes. The sequence continues at coordinate 23,960,179 of CM051501.1, read as the reverse complement.
ATTCCAAGTAGTCATAATGTATTCAATTATTAAAAGCTTTTCTTGGTCCCAGACCAACGCTTGAGCAATGTTATGAGCATGTAGCTATTATGAGCAATAAGGAAGACCTAAAAAACAAAAAAATCTATTTAAACAAATTAGGAAAAAGAGAGTCAAATAAATAAAGAAAAATGTCCATCGTTCATCCGTGTTCACACTATGGGCTATGACCCTAAAAGAACTTAAGTATTTTACTACTGAATTTAGGCTAAAAAAAACACAAAAAAGTGCAACCGCTGATCGACGCTCAAATGGTTTAGCTGATAAATATCATCCAGTATCTTCAGCATCCTGCAGATGGCGATATCACCTCATTCGCCCAAGAAATTAACTTCGGTAGAAAAAGACACCGTCTTGTCGCGCACAATCACAACAAGAGTAACGGTAAGTGTCCATTCAAATGTAGTGGAGTAAAGTATACAGATATTCAATCAAATACGTAGTCAGGTAGAGTAAAAGTTGCTTACATTTTTTTATACTAATAGCCAAAAATACTTGAAGTCCATTTACTCTAAATACTTTACTCTACTGGTTCAATCCCAGAGTTGCTAAGATTCTGCTCCCCGTGACCCAGAAATGAAAGTCATTTAAAAGATGAACCAAAAGTTCAAGAGTTTAAATATTTCACATTCAACTCACAACATGATTTCAGAATGAACTGCAGAGGCCTGTAGTAATGGAAGCCGGCCTTCAGGACTCTATTACTTATGTGAAACATGCTCACTGACCCGAACCCAACAATCTGATCTAACCGAATCCTCCCGTCAACCAGTTAGACTGATACTGTGAGAGGAAAAACGATGATCCGGCTTCCTCTCCCGCTGTAACTTACCATTTCCCTCGCTCTGGACACCGGCTGATCTCTGACCCGAGGCTCAGTCAGACAGAGGAGAAACTCATCACTCACTTCATTACCCCGCCGCACTCACGTCTCGGAGAAAAACGCTCTGGGTTCTGGATCTCATCCCACACGGTTGCACGGAACCTACACAAATGTCCTGGGAAGATGGTGCGGGGTGAAGGTCGGGTGGGATTTTCAAGGTGAGTAGTTTAACCACTGGCATGTTAAGTGCAGTACCCAATAAACTAGTACCAAAAGGTATTAAACTAAAAGCTTTCAGCAACAAATTCAGAATTGTCTTCAACACGGTGGCGTAAATCAAGTTTAAGGCCTGATCAAAGCTTTTGCAAACTGATTCCAAAGTGAACTCAAAAACCAACTGGAGTTGGGACAATTGCGAGTGAAAGTGTGAATGTGCGTTTCTGTGTCCTGCTCTGTGATTGGTTGGCCAACAATCCAGAGGGCGTGTCCTGCCTTCTGGCCCAGAGTTGCAGAGATTGGACCCAGCTCCCCGTGACCCAAGAAAAGATTAATGGATCTCCTAACTGGAAGATGCAAACACAAACCAGTCATCCCTATTTTACGCTAATTAAATTAGCTACCCGTTAAATCCCGGAGTAAGTTTAAAATATTTTAAACGACTAACTACCTCACTATTTGTCAGATCAAAAGAGATATTAAAATATTCTATTGTAGTATATCATACAAACATTTGTAATTTTGAGTTTCACGACATTGAAATCTGAATATGTTTACACAATACAAAGAATTAAACATTGTTAAGAAGTAAAGCCTAAGAATTGAAGACTGAAGTAAGATACAGATATCTCAAGCACTATAACGAAGAGTTATTACTTTGTTCCATTGAGTGTGACCTTGCTACATGATTTCTACAGTTTGATAAAAGCGCGACACGTCTTAGCAATGGCTTTCGAGGCTGAGAAAAATAGACTGCAGCTGGAAACTTTACTTTCCCCATTCTGCTCTCATATACCATGGCCTATTTCATTTCTTACCATTTCATCTGCCTCTACTCAGACACGACCGCCTTTACTGCCCCAATAAAACTCCAATACATTTTTACTAGCCAGACAAAGATATTTATAATTCCCACTTTTCAATTTGCTCCAGAACCCGAGAGCATGTAATAATCGGAGACATTTGAAACGTTCAGAACTACCGACCTCCAGCGGCACCAACGTGCTCGTCCGACATACAGTAAACTCTGACAGTTGGCCGTTATATGACGCCATTGTGGGGACAGATCGCACTTGGATTGCCTCGAGCTCTTCGCCAGCAAAATAAAAGACGCATATTTTAAAGTTAGAGAGTTACTGCCAAGTCCTGGCAAACCCAGTGGTGCAAAGGGACGCCTCCACACAGGCCTGTCTGCGAGAACAGAATGTGAGTGTAAAACTGATTTCTGAGCTAAATTCAGGAGCGAAAGGCCAGACTAAGGCCAGACACCAGAAAAAAACGTCTGTTACTGAGGAACTTGCCTTCAGATTCCAAACTCGAGCCTGCCAACGGCTGAAAGTCCAGACAAAACAAACCACATGTGAATCAATACCTTTATAATAATGCTACAAGGTCCTATTGGTTATGTTTTGGCACATTTTTTGTAACTATATTGCATTTACGGCCCCGGATGGCTGGATGACGCACCCACATGCAGAGCACGAACGTTCACAGAGGGTTTAATTCCAAAGCCAAGCTGAAGCAGGCAGGGGTCAGTACACGGAGATCAGGTACAACAAGGGTCAGGCAACAGGCAGTCCAGGATACATGATTATATGTATAAAAATTAAATTCATGAATGTGTGGCGATATCCATGGTATTGCAAGATCTATATCGTGACACAACTCAATACCGGTTTTCACGTTACTTCTGGTATACCGACGAACAAGACAAAACAAAACGGTGCGGAACAAGACAAAAATCACTAGGCAAATGGGTAGAAAACAAGGCTAAAGCTAGCGTACAAAGCAAGGTACAAAAACGTCAGATGACAGGTAATAATCACTGACAATCTGGCAAAGGTGAAGTCAAAAACAGGTGCTTAAATACAGAACGTGATTGCAAAAATGATAACAGCTGGACTGGAAAACAGACAAAGTGCGATTGCGGGTAAAATAGGAAGGATCTAAAAAAAAGTTTGTGATGGCTAAGAACCAGAGTCTGTGACATTTACTAAATTACAAACTTACCGAGGGCAAAAACAAAAGCGCTTAAGTAAAACTTACAAAAAGACGTTTCAAAAGACAAAATTGTGATTAGCAGTAATGCCCGACCTAAGGTCCCCGACCCATGAAGGTGTTACGTGACTCCCTCGATTTATTTGTATATTCACAATGTACACTATATTCCCAAAAGTATTGGGTCACCTGCCTTGACTCACATATGAACTTAAGTGCCATCCCAATTCTAACCCATAGGGTTTAATATGAGGTCGGTCCACCTTTTGCTGCTTTTACAGCTTCAACTCTTCTGGGAAGACTGTTCACAAGGTTGGAGAGTGTGTTTATGGGGATTTTTAACCATTCTTCTAAAAGCGAGGTCACACGCTGATGTTGGTCAAGAAGGCCTGGCTCTCAATTTCCCAATTCATCCTAAAAGTGTCCTATAGGGTTGAGGTCAGGACACTGTGCAGGCTAGTCAAGTTCGTCCACACCAGATTCATCTCATCCAACCTCGTCTTTTATGGGCTTTGCACTGGTCCACAGTCACGTTGGAAGAGGAAGAGGAACTGTTCCCACAAGGTTGGGAGCATGGGTTTGTCCAAAATGTTTTACTTTCCTTAAGCATTCAAAGTTCCTTTCACTGAAACTAAGGGACCAAGCCCAACTCCTGAAAAATCTCATCATTTGGCTGGGTGACCGAACACTTATTTTGTGATTTTAAATCATTTGCAAAAAAGCGGACAGAAATGTGCGGCAATATCAGAATAACTTTAAATCGGAGACGACCTTCAGAAGAATCAATGCGACAAATCTGCAGCCGCCGCACTATTCAAACATAGGGTGGTGAGGCAGACCATCATGGATTTTTCATCTCCTTTCTCACGTTTTGGAAACTAGACTAAATTCCAAAAGCCATTTCATTTTTGCATTCGGGGTGGCCTGAGGAATCTGCGAAAAAGTCTAGTCACAAGATTATGAAAGATTGGGCACCACTGATCTAAACATTAGGCAAATGAAGATAACGAGCCACACAGGTGTCATAAATTAAGTACTGATTGGGCAGCAGCTACACAGGTGTGCAAAATAAGTTAACGATAACTTTGGTCACTCTCAGGATGCCTGTCCAGTTAAAAGAAGAGGATTGGATCTTGACATTTGTTGTTGGAAAAGGATTTGTGGAAGCACATATCACAATGAGGCGAGAACCAAAAGTCTCTCACTCACTACAGCCCTCCTCACACCATCCCCCAACTTCTTTTTCCGCAATGTGATGGAATCCATGTTTGCTTTTCTTTCCATTTCAAATGTTTAGCACTTTTATTGACCGAGTGCCTCAACAAATCTCAATTAATAACAGAGAAGGATTAATGCCCTGACCTTTTTTTTTTTTCTTCGTATTACCCACTTTTTGCCGAGGGGCTCAATTTATCTTCTGGAATCCATAGCTAGGAAAAAAAAGTGATTGACATGTCTAACCTTCATTGGGATGTAATCTTCATCTTTAGCACTCGCCGATCTAATTAATTAGTGCAATCTCATTTCCACACTAATGCAAGTCGACAGAGGCGTGATGGAGGAGAAAAGGGAGAATGAAAGCGGAGCGTTTAATCGGTGAAGATGGACTTTACCGGGTTTATGCACTTCCTATCACAACTAAACCCTTTGAATTTGCTTGAAAAAGCGCAACACTGAAAAAAACAGGCTTAGTGAAGATTAGATAAACAACGTGATGTCTCCACAATTCTCTTTGTAAAGAGTTCTTATTTATTAATTTAATAACACGATTATTACAAGGTTATTATTGTTTAAGGGTTTTCCTCTAAACATTCTCATTTCTAAGCACAATTATTATTTATCTGTATTTTCTCAATAGTGAAAAAAATAAAAACAAATCAAATAAAAAAAAAATGATATAAATCGAATAAAATAAATGGAATAAACTGAATAAATAAAATATCTAAAATATTGATATGATTTATAAGGTGTATGTGTGTGTGTGTGAGAGAGAGAACACATAAAGATACAAAACAAGCATAATTTAAAAATGAAATATAAATGTTAATATATACAGTATACGTGTATACACACACACACACACACACACTTGAATACAAACAATGCATATATGCATTGGAAATAAACAGCTTATATATAATTTTTAGCTAAAATTTTCTCAAACTGTGAAGATGACTATTCTTATTGCTTTTTTTTAGAAAAGGTTTTGCATATAGTAGTATTTCATATTCTATAAAAGCCTTTTTATGCAAAATGCCTTTGCAGTAAATATTTCGGAGGCCAGGCTTCTTCACTCGTACTACTTCTAAACACAATCTTCACACAATAATAAGTGAATAAGTGACAGTTCAAATCTTTTATGCAGCGCACTGCACATCAAATCATCTAATAATACTTTACCTACAATTGACGCCCACTTGCTCCTGCTCCTGCACACACTGTAATATTTGCATTTAGATGACATAACGTAATAACTGGCCCAGGGGGATAAATATTTTGCTGCCCGTTTTGTCGAGGCGTCCTGACAAACACAATGATTCATTAATTGAGAGCCAGAAAGAGTCTTCATATGGTGAGTGACATTCAATTATACGAGAACGATCAGATTAGAAAGTGGCCGAAAAGCTTGTCTGAAAAGCCCATTTAGTGGTGGACACTGGGGTGAGGAGGACCTGTGTGTGGGTGAATGTGGCCGTGGAGAGGCAAATCTCCATGCAGTGACCTCACGGTAATTGGATGCTCATTGTGCAGTGTGTGTGTGTGTGTGTGTGCCAGGTATGCATGCAAACAGTTTGACATGGAAAAAAAGGTTTTTCATGGGTTTGGATTTGCAAACTGTGCACATAATTGTTGACAAATTCAAAAAACAATCTAATTCACAAATTCACAATCTAATTCACGTAAGAAAATTATGTTTTGAAAGCAGTGTGTGTTTTCTCTCACAGATTATTTTTAATTGTATTTTAAGGCCTAGTTCTAAACCATTAACACTTGTAAGAATGCACTTTAAGGCAAATAATGTCACTTGTGTTTTAGTTTACTTGTTATTGTGGTGTCTGCTGTATCATGAAAATTAAAGGTTCGATCTGTCTCTGCATTTGACCCATATAAAAGTGAGAACACACACACATGCACACACATTCGGAGCAGTGGGCAGCCTCAAGATGTGGCACCCGAAGGGCTTGTTAGGGTCAGTGTCTTTCTCATGGGCAATGCCAGTCGGAGTGATTCCACAACTGGATTTGAACCGACAAACTCGGGATGGACGATTATGCCAAAAATCTAACAAAAATGTTTTGATCTCAATTAAAAAAATCTTTATTAATTGGACATTTTAACTTGATTACAATTAATGAACGATTATTTTGCTTATTTATAGCCTTCATAGTTCACTGACAAGTTTTGTACAATAAATATGCTCACATTTTAAAACTGAGAGATTTTTTTTAACAAATATTTGTAACAAATATCTTCTATATGACTATTTATTGAACATCCACAACTGAAATTAAAGCACACACACACACACACACACAGTGCCTAAATCAACAATCACTGTTCTTATAAAAAAAACTAAAAGTAAACAACTTGCACATTTAGAAGCAAAATACACTTTTTTAAATATGTTGTCATTTACTTGGAAAATGAGCAGTTCTCTCCTCAAAAAAATTACTTTTGTATACCCAGTACATTTCCTGCATCCTCTGTAAACATATATTTCAATGTGCAATTTGTCAATCTAAACAGATTTTATTGTTGAATGAAAATCAAACTCTGTTAAACATTTGCATGAGAGGATTTCAGTGAACTTGTTATGTCACTATATGAAAATGAATTTACTCTTCAGTTCTTACTAAGAAAGTTTCTACTCTATCTGAAATGCCGCTGTGCGCAGGAGCTACACATTTGTCACGTTACCTTTGAGCATCGCAACTGTCGTTCTACAGCGTCTACACATGACTTCAAGACCACGTTTTTTTTATGTTTGTTTAAGGCAAGCAGCTCGAGCTCTTTGTTTATCCGAAGCTGTGAAGAGAATCGAAGTGAAGGATTATTATCCCCTGCTTAGCAGACCGAGCGTTTTGATTGTGTCTGTTCCTTGGATTTTTTTACTTCTTGCTCGTGTTCTTCTTTTTCGACTCTTTCTGCAATGACACATTGGACCCGATTGTTAGCGCTAAGCTAAGCTAACCGGTCGTGGTTTGTAGTTTCTGTTTGTTGTAATAATAATGATTGTATTTAGTTTAATCTTACTTCTTCCAATGATACTTTGTCCCTGTTAAGTGTCACGGCATGTTAAATGTTTCTTTAATTCTGTTATTGAGCCATTTAAAGCTTGTACTTTTTTTTCGATTAGTTGCCCAGCCCTACGACAACCTCTTGGACTCAAAGTCCAATTCCTAACCACTGGCCCACAACTGCCCCACATTTTCCCATTTGTGTGCCGATGATGTAATACTTGACCTGAGACAGCTCATTGAAAGCAGACAAACAGTAACACACATTCCGAATGAGGCTGCCAGTCTTCCTCGCCACCGGTTATGGACATCTTCTCTTCTACTGTGCCATTCGGACTCATGAAACAACAACAAGTTCTTCTGTCCGTCAGGCCGAGTGTCGGGATTCTGGCTGTCAGGAAGTGACAAGCGCACATAACGCCGCGGTGTCTTGATCAGAGCTAGCTTAAGCTTTTCTGTGTTACCGCTGCTCGACATGACACGAGGATCCGGTAATAACTCATAGACGAAAGTGAGACAAGACGAGAACGAGCAGATCAGTTCTTCTTTTTCTTCGTGCAGATCAAGTTCGACACCAATCAATTCAGGAGAAAAAACGTTTGCCTTCAGGCCCAGAGATGGTGAGATCCAGCAAACTATGACACAAAACGGCTTAAAATATGCTGTGTCTGCGTATTCAAATCTTTTGGATACTCAGCTGTAGTGTCACAAGTGGGATGAATCCAATCATCAAATAAAAAGAAAAACCATTTGTGAAAAAACAGTCTCAAGAATACAACTCAGGTTCTTCCCATTCCGAGGGTAAAACGGTGAACTAACAACATACTTGAAAACCAAACTAGAGCTAAAGCTTCACGATGGAAAGCCAAATAAACCAAACAAACCTTTTTGATAGCTTGAGAACAAGTGTTCGGCCCCAAAAGGATTCTTAGCCTCAGTTCGTTCCAGTGATTGAACTTTTCTTGATAAGCCGAATAAACACTTCTTGTTTCAATCTTCTTATATTGTTAGAGTTTCCAGTTGCTAAGCTAAAGAGCTAAGCTAATGAGCAGAGAAGCTCCTTCTTAGGTGCTTCTACAACATCTTCCAAGCCCCAACTGTTCTTTCTGTGAGCATTTCACACTACGTTCATGCATTCATGGTCATTTACAGAACAGATACACAAAGGTATACAGTCCAGATCAGGGCAAGGCTTCTTCACTTCTTCTCTTCACTGATCAATCTGATTAATGAGACACCGTCCTTCCAAATCATCAGGAGGTCAAAAACCTGGTTGGGCAACTAGTCATAAAACTCACTGAATCAATCTTATCATATTCTACATCAAAGGCAATGACCAGGGTCAGAGAACATTCAACACTTGGAAAATGGATCATGAAAATAAATTAAATATCAATCCATCAAATCAAAACTCTAACAATTAGAAAAAGACAAATATCAAAGCAGTACTTCGTTCGAGACTTGCATTAAAGTGTGGACTTGCATAAAGCAAGTTCAGAACAAAGAAGACCTACTACTTAAATACACAATCTTAATTAAGTCACAGACACATTTCTTAAAGACCAAATGCTGACGTCTAGATCTTAAACTAGCATATAAACGCAATGTGACATAAACAGGATAACAAGTTAATGGCAAAAGTTCTCACTGTAGTGTCACCAGTATGGTAACATAAATCAAACATTTATGACGAATTGCCGTATTTACGTGAATATAAGCAACCACCTGATTTTTCTGGCACAAAATAAAAATTCCAAAAAAATTGTGTCTTTTACATTTATGGTTCTATTGCGTGAATATTCTCCTAAACATACAAGTTTTTATTTATTTAACAAACATAACTTGTGACATGTGTCATTTTGATATTGTTTTACTTGAACAATAGATAACAAAAAGTCGATTCTAGTGGTCAGAACTTCACGTCCCAAGAGTCTTTGCACCAGTCCGCGTATGCGCAAAGCAACTGTGTGAGGCCCACCGAGCTCTCTGTTTACCTGACGCTGTGTGAAGAGAATCAAAGCGAAGGATTATTATCTCCTGTTTAGCAGACCGAGCGTTTTGATCGTGTCTGTTCCTTGGATTATTTTACTTCTTGTTCATTTTCGACTGTTTTGACTCTTTCTGCAATTACACATTGGACCCGTTTGTTAGCGCTAAGCTAAGCGCTTTTGGTTTTGTAGTTTCTGTTTGTTGTAGTAATGATTGTATTTAGTTTAATCTTACTTCTTCTAGTGTTAGTAGTTAGTAGTTTTGTCTAATGTTTCTTAATTTCTGTTATTGAGCCAATGAAAGCTTATACTGGAGCACGTCTGCCTACGCATTATTTAAAGATGAGCATTGAGCGTTACTCTACAGACGTGCCAGGTTCAGCGCTCACTTTGGAATGCATGTTGAATTGAAGCCTAAACGCATAGCTAATCGCTACAAAAGACCGTAAAATAACCTCCTGACAACATGGAATAAACAATGACACGCCATTTTCCACCTCAGACATCCTGTTCACTCTTCATTAGGCCGTCGCGCTCTGAAACCGACTCTGGACGCTCACCTGACTGACAGAAATTACCCAGCATCATGGATTCCAAGTGAGGAGAGAACTCGTTGGATGAAAACGTTTGCTTTCTGGAACAAAATGGCACTTGGAGACTAAAGGCTGTAAACATCTCCGAGCATCCCGTCACTGAAGCCTCAATAGCACTGGCAACATAAAACCACAGCTGTCTCCTTAACACACCTGAAACCCCCCGACGTTCCCTCAGAAAAACATCTGTCACACCTCCAGATCAACTGCAACCAAGTGTCGACTCGAGGGAGCATCGCCGTGAGTGTCAGTGAGACATCACGTCTTACCGGAGCTCGATCCAAATCCCCTCAGAAATCAGAGCGGGAAACCAACAGCTCTGTTTAGACACCCAACCGGTGACTTTTTTTTTTTCAATTATTACGGCAAATCAGTGATCAAACACGGTGGGAAAGACCTACACATGTATTTAATGACTGATTTGCTCAGTTCCAGCTGAGAGGGTTTCTCCAGGCCTTGTCGGACACAGCCATTGCTGATGGATAAGTGTGTATAACCTCAATTAAAACACGCTCCAAGTGTCTGACAACAGCTAATATTCCTCTTCCAGCAGCGGGCCGAATTGATGTTCCTTCATTCGTCACCCCGGAGAGAAAGCAATCATGCTGTTGTCTTGCTCTGCTTAGCTGGGGAAGTCGCTCATTAGCATGCAGCGCTAGCACCGCCTGTCCTCAAGAAACCGTAGCATCTTAGCCGCCTTCATCCAACCTCCATTCCTCTAATAACATTACAAAAACCCTACTCTAATATGCCAACGGATGGCCAGGGCCTCTCGCTCTAAACGCGTCTTGAGGATAGTTGAACATGAAAACACACCAGCGTTATTGTTCGTCCCTAAAGGTTTGCTCTTGTTTGCTCGCGTTAGCTCGTGAATGGCTAGTTGTTTACACCGGCTCGAAAAGCACGTCCTCGGCCTCCTTTTGGAGGTTCAGCTCGCATTGAGAAAAACAAGAAATGAAGGAAGACAAAGCATTGAGATAAACAAAGGTTACGCAGAGGTGTAAAGAGCACCTGAAAAGCATACTTGAGTAAAACTACGTATATTTTGCTGTAGAAATTACTCCATTACAAGTTGCAAATCACCAATTGCAAGAAGACTTGAGTAAAAGTTGTAAGGAATCCAATTTTAGAAGAACTTAAGCATTTTACTTGTACTAAGTTTAGGCTAAAAAAAAAAAAAACAAGAATTGTTAGCAACACTCGTTTATGAGGTTTTATTTCCTAAATGAAATTTTAACACCATATAATTTCATAATAGAGGAACAAAAATAGATAAAAAAAAACGAACAAAAAGTCAGTCTCAAAAAGTCAAAAAGTGCAACCTCTAATTCACATTGAGGTGATTTAGCTGATAAATATCATACAGTACCATCAGGATCCTGCAGATGGCGATATCACCCAATCTGCCGAAAAAATTAAGCGCGGCGGAAAAAGACGCCGACTCTTTTTCACAACGTAACGGTAACGCTTAAGTGTCCATTCAAATGTAGTGGAGTAAAGAGTACAGATACTCAATCACAAATGTAGTCAAGTAGAGAGTAAAAGCTGCTTGCTTTTTGATACTCAGTAAAAGTACAAAGTAGTGAAATATACATAATATACACATAACTAAAGTAGCAAAGTCCATTTACTCAAGTACTTTACACCACTGCACTTAGGAAAACTAAAATAAATTTGTATAGCATACACGCTAAAGCATTAAAGCAAAAGCAAAGCCTCATACCTCTCGATCAAGCAGGTTCGGAGAGATGACGGTGACAATGTCGCCTCTTTCCGGATCGATGTAGAACATGTTGGGCGAGGGTTTGTCCGGTTGTTGTCTTACGATGATGTAGCGCAGAACTGCATTGTCCGTGTTGGTGTCATCGGCGTCGTACGCCGTCATTGTCATCACCGTGGTGCCTAGAAAGAAACCAAAGCGCGATTTAGGGAGGAGACAATCCAGCAACGTGTTATTTGATTGGACGCCAATGGTGTCCGGACGCTCCTCGTATGGCTGGTTTTCATTAAAGCGCACAGACGAAACAGAGCAGTAATCGATTCATCTCGTGGAGCCGAGCGAGGGAAGATGTTCTGAGCAGACGGGAACAAAACTCCACTTCTAACAGACTTGTTCTGACTCTCCCAGTGCAGTTATGCTTTATTCTTTGCTGCATCTAAAATAAAGACGGCATTCCCGGCAGAGAATTCCTGATGTCCATGGGCCTCTTCTCTCAGGCCTTCAGAAGGAAGCACAATAACATGAAATTGTGTAGCTGAAAACCATACTTGAGTAAAAGTACGTGTGGAAAATTGCTCTATTGCAAGTCACCAGTTCTAAGAACACTTGGGTAAAAGTCGTAAAGTATCCAATTTTAAAAGAACTTGAGTATTTTACTCCTACTGAATTTGTGCTCAAAACTCTTTATTTCCCAGCAGAGAAATGAACAAAACAGAAAAAAAAGAAAAGAAAAAAAGTCAGTCTCAGTCAAGGTAACAAAGTCCATTTACTCAACTACTTTACACCACTGGAATCCAGAGAACATCTCAGTTCAAATGGTGTGAGCATTTCCTGAGTATTTGTAAGGCGCTTTTCACAGTTTTAACTGTCTCAAAGCGCACGTGTGAACATGTAAGAGGATTGTTGCTTTTTATTCATCTGATCGTCTGGTTGTTGGTGTTAAAGTAAGTGGCTATGATTATGACTATGACAAAGACCACAAACAAAGGTCACATGTTTGATTATCATCAAAAACACCGAATTCTAGTCAAACCGCTTCGTATAAGCATTTTATAAGATTGTAAATTTGCCTCCTAATTGCTGTTGAAGGCACAAATGAAACTGGAAATCTTCGTGGAAGAGAAATGGATCAGTGAGCAAAAAGTTTCAGCTTTGAATCTCCTTGAAACCGGCTTTGTGATTTTGCTAGGAATTACACTCAGACTTTCTGTGAATTTATACAGTGATACCTCGACTTACGAATGGCTCTACTAACGAAAAACTCAAGTTACAAATCGCAACTTTGAAAAATTATCATCTCTTGTTACAAAGTTTCAGGATACGAAAGGGTTTGGTTCATTCTGGCCAAATGTTCCCTAAAGGAAAATGAAACTCAAATATTCTTTGCTTTAGCCGCACAGTGGTAATTTTTTTTTATGTTTTTCAATAACTGTTAAGTATAATTTTTTGTTATACTTATTCAGTTATTACCAATTTTATAATAGGGGAGTTTGGATTGGACTAGAGCATTTATAGTGTAAAATGCATTTCAACTTACAAACTTTTCGCCTTCCGTAACAAATTAAGTTTTTCATGTCATTGTTTTTCTTTTTTTTTCTTTATGCAAAATAGAGGGGAAAAGGCGGTGCCAGACCTAGCTCATATCCTTGTTGTCACTTACAACTTGGCCAATAAAGTTGATTCTGATTCTGAGTTTGTGAGTAGAGTTACCGCAGTACTGTACTTCACATCCACTGTGCACCGAAAAGACTGACACGAAAGCGCCAACTGAATGCTATTAAATGTGAACATTAGTATGCAAGAGCAAATGAGTAAAAAAGCAATCATAAGTAATTAAGGGAGAGAGAGAGAGCACGAGGTGGTTAAGTCGCGCGGCTCTAATGATTAATTACAGACGCTGAGCGGTGTAGCGGGGTTTTCTCCAGTGACTCCAGTTCCACTTCACTGTTCCCTTACATCCCACTATACGACCTCCGTGTTCCCTGGCACACATTCCACAAGACAGCACACACACACACGATTGCCGAGGCACCTTGCACTTAAATGAAGGTTAATAAATGTTTTAGTTGCATGCTGCTTATTCACTTGCGTTCTTAAACTCACAAAGGTCATGCTAAAATGTAATCAATTGAAAGCAAAGTTGTAACGCTGTAATTATCTATGTTACCGGCAAGATAAGATAAGATGGACTTTATTAATCACACTAGGGGACATTTTTGTGTTCTACAGCGGCAAAAAACTGAGAAAGAACGAAGTTGTTAGCAGAAACGGATAAAGACAAATTCAATGACAACAGTGAAGGCAAAAATGCTGATAGCAAAGAGAACAAAAGAAAGTAACTACAATAAATAGGTTGTGCAAAAATACAACAAAATATACATGTGCAATTTCAAAAACAATAATGCTATTTTGAGTGACAAAAGTGTGTCACTGCATTACTGAGTTAAAGAACGTGTGAAAATCAGGCATTCTATAGAATGTCTGTCGTTTCTAGACATAGTTGGTAATTAACAGTGCTGTCAAAAGAAGTCACATTTGTTACGTAAGTAGAAGTAAAAATGCTAGAGTTAAATAACACTAAAAGTAAAAGTAATGCAAGAAAAAAACACCATATGACTATAATGGTATAATAAAATGTTGTTAAATTCAAAATTAATGGATTTTCATTACAACATTAAATAACACATATAATCTATGTGTATATAATTTAAAAATAAAGTAATTGTGATCGTATTTTTATTTCCTAGATTTGATTTGCATATTTTCAACATGCTATTATGTTTCACTGGCATCAAATTAACGTCTGTAATAAAATACAATTAAATCTGTAACAAAATAATAGTCTTGTATTCTATTTTAAGTACAGATGTATGAAACAATGTCCTAAATATGAACTCTTGGGGTTTTTTTTTGTTTTAGATCAATAACAACACGGTAGTAAAACTAACCGAAATGAGACAGGTGTAACGCTAGTTTTTAAAATGGAAGAAGTATAAAGTACAGATAATTGCATAAAAATTAGGCAGTAGAAGTAAAGAGTAGGCAGAGAAATAATTACTTAAGTAAAGTATAAATGAGCCATAATTCTACCCAAGTAAAGTAATGAAGTATTATTACTTCATTTCTTGACACCTCTGGTAATTAACAATGATGTTTATAAGCTAAGGCCAAGGGTGAAAAAATCTTGTTGCCTTTATAAACGACATTTAGAGTTAACATTGCCTAGAAAGGCCAGGTAGAAAAGGTTTCTTAAAGCCCAAGTGCGCTGCAAACCAAGAGTTTATTTATTACAGTAAACACATGTTTGGCTTTATTTTTGGTTAAGAGAGTCAAGTAAATTGACTTGTTATTTTCTGTTAAGGGAGTCAGGTAAATGATATATCTGGTATATTTATTGGATACTTTTTGTGACCAACAAGTTGAAAACTACATCGTCACCCTCTAGTAGAACGCCACCTCTAATAGAGCGCCACCATGATGGAAGTGTTGAAAATTAAAACGCCATGGTGTTATATTAGAGGTTTTACGGTATATACATTGATTTAAAATAAACTCAAATGCACAGCTGGTTTTCCTCTGGCTGAATCAGAGAAGCTGGTTTTTGAGTAGAAAAACTACAGGTCACACTGGATCCAGAGCTTCTGTTAACCTCTCAGAAGCTCTCATAAATACCTCAAAAAGCCTGGAGGTGTTTAGCACTCATCAATATGAGCCTTGACAAAAGCCATCAGCGCCCACATACATCAACAAGCAGATCTAATTGGCTGATGGGAAGGGCCAGGAAGTGAATGCAAATCACCGCCACGCAATTATGAGGCAATTATGTCAAAGCTGAGCCCAATTCATGAGCCATTGTCTAGCTTTATGAAGTCCACACACTCCCCAGCTCCACACGGGATCGATGTTAACCACGTCGGAAGGTTTAATGGAAGGATCTGAAACGGCTGGATGTGAATCCGCAGGTCTCTGTTCCTGTATTATCAATTCTGTTCATCTAATTGGGGCTCCAGGATCAGAAATGGGGGGATTTCTTTCAGTCTCACTTCTAATTTCACCACCGTGCAGCTCATTCCAGCACGAGGCCGGACACGGAGAGAAATAATTCTACTGCAAATGTCCGACTCCAGTTAATTTGATTCCAGGGTTTCTGTGAGAAGACGGATCATGGTTGGTCTCAAGCCATAATTGGACTACAAATACACATCAGAAAGCCGGTTACTTGTTCAACTCGACCCACTGAATGTGGACAATTTTACGCGTAAGAGTCACAACTGTAGGGATTCAATTGGATTTTGATTTCCTGTTCAATATAGAGAGAGGAAGAAAGAAGGCCAGTTTGCACAAGGACATCCAGGACACGATGCCTCGTTTAATCTCTCTTCAGACGCCAACCTGGTCCTGAGCTGGACCTCAGATTTCCCTGGTTGCTGCAGAAGAATGTGTTTGGAAGATTGTGCTGGTTTTTTTTTTGGTGGGCATCGCTGCCCCTCGAGAGCTTCTGAAGCCTGGTGAGGGCCAATCACCGAGCTCCACTCCAGAGCTCCTTCCAGGTCCACGGGCTTCACTGCAGGACCACTTTCACTTCAGAGCGGGAAATCAAGTGATGGCTTCACAAGAAAGGGGCTTTTCAGACAAAATGTTAACGTTAAACTTCAACGCAATGTTACAGGTAATATAATGACCAAGGTTCGTTAATTGGTAGGATAATTGAACAAGTTTAAAATAAAATTAGAGTGAAATTAAATGGTCCATCATCTTTGACATGTGAACAAAGAGGGATCTGTCGTAACCATGGCAACAAAAACATTGGCTCTGACCAGTAATGGCTGATGATTGGTTGGGCACTTCAAGATCAAGTTCAAGTTTATTTATATAGCGCTTTTCTTAGTTCAAGACCAACGCAAAATCACTATTAGGGAAAAAGAAGAAAAATGTCTATTATCCCACACAGTTCTTTCAGAATTATACCCACGGTTTTGCCTATATACATAATACTTAGACAATGTTAATTAAAGACCGTTGAGAAGTTAAGTTGTCCATAGGTGTGAGTGAGAGTGTGTGTGTCCTGCTCTGTGATTGGTCAGCCACCATACATGACGTTTCCCACCTTCAGGCCCATTTTGATGCTCCAGCTCCTAATGACTCAGAAATAACAAAAACATAAAAACCTGCTCAGATAATGGATGAATAGATGGTGAACTTGAGCTACAGAGAAACCATTCTATGAATTTTTACAGAACACAGCCTTTACATATTTACAGTACATATAATTGCCAATCTTCCTCTCATCTCGAGGGTCTATAGTCGGTGCTGTACTAGTGATCATAAGGAGTCAAACGAAAAAGTAAAGGCAGCGGTGTGTGAACACAGGGCTGATGTTCCACGTGACACATCCTCTATTATAGACATCCAGGGAAATCAATATGACTTCAGAATCTCATTCACACCAGGGAAGCCGGAGCAGTGTGTGATGGGCTTTATAATAGGAAAGAACGGGGGAAAGATTGAGACAGGATGGAATAATGATGGGGCAGGTGTGTTAGGGCTTGATCGCAGGATGAGAGAGACAAAGGAGGAGAGGAAGAGAAAGTGAGAGAGAGAAACCATGAGGGATAGAGAGAGAGAAAGAGAGCTTAATGCAGAGACAGAGTGTGAGTTAGAGAGAGAATGAGTGAGAAAAGTGAGAGAGGAGGAGAAAGACAAAAAAATGAGAAAAGTAGATCAGGCAAGCGTGAAAAGTAGGTAAAGTAGGAGAGCCTGTAGGTGAAAGAGAGACTGATGGAGAGAAAGAGAGAGAGAGAGAACAAGAGAAAAGAGCGAGACGAGAGAGAACGAGAGAAAACAAAGAAAGAGTGAGTGAGAGAGAGAGAAAGAGAAAACAAGAGAAAGGAGCAAGACAGTGAGAGAGAGAGTGAGTGGAGAAGAGAGAGAGAGAGAGAAAACGGGAATCAAGGGAGACAGTAAGAGAGATGGGATAGAAAGAGAGTGAGAGAGAGAGAAAGTAAAGAGAAAGAGAGAAAAGAAGAGAAAAACCTAAAAAAAGAGAGAGCAAGAAAAAAAGAGCGAGAGAGAGAGAGAGAGAGAGAGAGAGAGAAAGAAAGAAAGAAAGAAAGAGAGAAACCGAGAGAGGTTGAAAGTGGAGGAGGGAGAGGGAAAAGAGACAGTAAGAGAGACAGAGTGGGAGAGTAAGAAAGAGAGAGGGATAGAAAAAAAGAGAGACAATGCGAGAAAGAGAGAGACAGGGAGAGAAAGACAAGAGAAAACAAGAAAAAAAGAGCAAGACAGAGTGAAAGAGAGAGAGAGAGCAAGTGAGAGAGAGTGAGAGATAGAGTGAGAGAGAGCAAGAAAGAGATAGAGATGGAGAGAGGTGAAAAGTGTAGAGGAGAAAGAGAGTGGGAATCAAGGGAGACAGTAACAGAGAAGAGAGAGAGAGTGAGAGAGAGAGAATAAAAGTGAAGCTCTAGGTCAGATGAGAGCAGCAGTATCTGTCGACATTAGATTTCAGAAGGAAGATCAGGCTCATTATTTCTGCACTTTTAACTTTGTCCAGTGAATGGCTATTTTCGTCGAGGCACGGCAGGTCTGAACTGAAATGTATTTTGAGGACACATCCGAACCACAATTGCATCACCTGCGGCTTGAGATCTCAAAAATATAATAATACTAATAATAATACCAACAATAATAATAATAAATAACATTGAAGTACTTTTCAAAAGACTCATCTTGGCTACAGAAAAGCACTGAGCATAATTACCCTTCATTTCAGAAGCAATTCACTCTTACTAAAGAGAGACAAAAAAATCATATGAAATAGAAGTGCAGCATTGAAATGATTTGGGCCCTGTTGAGCTGAAAGACCCCAGCTTGCCCACTCTGCTGGAGAAAGCCACTCTACTGGCTGAAATTCCACACTCTCCGAGACGAGTCCGCAGGCGAATTTTTGCCTATTCACTGTGCCCGTTGTTTCATCACACCACAGCACGTGAGCACAATTTTCGCCGAATCCCCATCGAAATGCCACTTTCCAATTTAGCCGCTCCCCAAAAACAGTCCAACATCTGCAACTGTGCAGCACAAAGCCCCTAAAAACCCCCCCATCAGCATCGATTGATGGGCCAGAAACTCCAGAAATTCGAAACTAGCAAAAATATTCGAATATTCGAATCCGAGCAAAAATGTTTCATGAAAAGACGTAAATAGTAAGTTAGTATAGTATAGTAACTATTTCTGACACAATTCATACCGTTTGTTGTCAGTCGCAATTGCGTTGAATTTCCGGCGACGCCCATAAATCGATGAAAGCTCGAGCACAACTGTGAACTCAATATGGTTAGTGATTCTTAAGGTCAGTTTATGAGATGATTTGAGAAGTGGGCACAGAACCAGCCAATCAGGCACATGTGGGAGGGGCTGCTACAAATAAGCTGGATTGTTAGAATGGGCGGTTCATTCTGGCTCATGTTAAATCCGTTCTGAGTAATAAAGCTTCAACATGATTCATCAACCAGTTGTTGGGTGAGAAAAGTTCCTTCTCACTTTCATCAAATCCATCTATTCTGGATGAAAAGTGACGCCATTGGCCGTTCATTCGCAGCCGATCTTGCGCCTTGACCCTACTGAATTAGCTACATAAATCTGCTACTATTCACACTTAAAACTGGCAATATTGTTTTTTCGCGTTAAATCGTACGTACACATTTGACTCCCACGTATAATTCTAACTAGTCAGCGTTTCAATAATTTATCAAGTGTTACACAGAAAAAGTTATGCCTACTACAATTCTTAAAGCGAGTACCTATTGACCTAGCAGTTGTGCCTTTACAAAATAATACGGCTCATACACATATACTAAATGATAATGTTACCTTAGAGTTGACAGTAGTTAGTCCATTTGAGAAATTGTAACGTGTCACGTTGGAGCTTGACAGTAATTGTCACTGTAATTGTTGGCAAATAGCTGTAAAACTCAACCGAGTGAAAATCTACTCTCACTTGACTGTGTGTGATGTGTTATTTCACTCTTTGGATATGCGCTCTTTGTCTCCGCTGTCCACAAATAGATCCATTTGGGATCGTGACCTTCCAGTGGAGAATCAATGATGTCCTGAACTGGCACTTTTGCATCTATTCCAGGTTTATTAAGACCGTGAACTTTGCTTCTTCTCAGAGAACTGCAAATTCCCCAACTATCGGCAGTTACGCCGACATGTTTAATTCACTGAGTCCTGAAACAGCTTTTATTCAAGTGTTTAGTAGAAGACATCAATTTGCCCAGTGTGTCCTTGCTCATAGTTCCTACATTGTTACCATGAAGGCAAACAACAGCAGCTTTTACCAGCGTCCATGAGACAAGAAGAAACAACAGACTCTTCTCATTTTAAAACATAACCACACAAAAAGCATTTCAAACTAAAAAGAAAGGAAATAAAAAAAAACGTATTAACAACTTCCCACAATACTCGTCATTTGCGATTGAAATGCGTCACGTTTGACAGGTTATACACGACACCAGTCTTCATCGACCCATCATTTGCGACAGGACCTTCGTCAACTACGACACTCAGCATTTGCAATAAAGGTAAATCGGGACATGACACTCAGCATTCATGACAGGATTCTTGTCAAGTGTGACAATTGTGACACTGACCCTCGTCATGACCCTCGTCATTCATGACACGACACTTGTCATTCACAACAAGACACTTATATTTCACGACACAACAGTCGTAATTCATGACACAATGCTTGACATGATTCTTGACATGACATGATTCTTGTCATTCACAACAATCGTCATTCATGACGTTCATCATTCAAGTCACGACCCTCGCCTTTCATGACACGACACTTGTCGTTCATGTCACGTCACTCGTCATTCACAAAACTCGTCATTCTTGATACAACACTTGTCATTCATGACAGTCGTCATTCACACCACGACAATTGTCATTCAAAAGATGACGCCCATCCTCCATGGCACTTGTCATTCACGACACGACCCTCGTCATTCAAGACACGACACTCGTCATTCATGACACTTGTCATTAACAACACAAAAATTGTCATTCATAATGACACCCATCATTCATGGCACTTGTCATTCACAAAATCAGTCATTCATGTCACGTCATTCATTGTTCACAATTCTCGTCATTCAAGACTCAACACTCATCATTCAAGACACGACACGCGTCATTCACGACACTTGTCCTTCACGACACTTGTCCTTCACGACACTTGTCATTCCCTGATACGACACTCGTCATTCATGGCACTCATCATTAACGACACGATAGTTGTCATTCACAACACGATAATTGTCATCCACAACAAGACACTTATCATTCACGACACGACACATCATTCATGACACGGCACTTGTGATTGATTTCACGTAACTTGTCATTCACAACACTAGTCATTCAAAACACCCGTCATTAACAACATGACACTTGTCATTCATGTCACGTCACTCGTCAATCACAATACTTGTTATTCTTGATACGACACTCGTCATTCATGGCACTCATCATTAACGACACGACAATTGTCATTCATAACACGACGCCCATCACTCATGACACTTGTAATTCACGACACGACCCTCGTTATTCATTACACGACACTTGTCATTCACAACAAGACACTTGTCACTCACGACACGACACTCGTCATTCAAGACACAATGCTTGTCATTGACAACACCCTTCCTTCATGACGCATCATTCATCATTCTAAACACGACACTTGTCTTTCGTGACACTCGTTCATGACAATTGTCATTCATAGCACGACACCTCCCATTCGTGACACTCATCATTTGCTACACTCGTCAGATGCAACACTCGTCACTCACATCATCAAAGTCAACATCAGAAACTGTTAATCCAGACATTTTTACTGGGAACTAAATTACAAGGGCAGTTATCTGACAGGTGGGTAAACGTGGTGGGCACTACCCAATCAAGACCCACCAGCCACTTCCACCTACGCAGGAAGTCAGGTTTGTTTTCTATTAGCCAAACATCTGGCATGAATTAAAAGCGTAATGTCTTTAATTCACACAGCATTCTAAACAGACTCCTGTAGTACAAACAAGGGCAGTGCTCTGGACAACCATGTGTGTGTGTGTAATAGAAATGATTGCGAATGAATATCAAATGATATTGTGTTCAATTAACCAACAAATTTGCGTGTGCGCGCACGCCCAAGTGTGATATTTGCCGTCGTGCGCGGATGAAAAAATCCAATTAACACCTCAGTGGGGGCTAGCCACATTAGCTAACGGTTTCACAGCGAAACCGTAGCGCAGCTGGAACCCGTTTGGATCCTGGCAGCATGACGCGTAGTTACGGTTCATTGCTCACATTCCCGCCGTCATGAAACATGATGTGTATCTTACTATTGGTTTTGCAAATCGGACGGAAAACACAGAACAGTAGTTCGCAGCAGGAGGAAATCGATGTGATGGGAGGCGTCCCACTCAGACAAGACCGCACACACAAACACAGCCAATCAAACGCAATGCTGCTCCCAAACGGTAAAATTAGTATGCGGCAAAGACACCGTATTGTGTTTTCATTTGATGCAACTGTACAAGTACATCAAGGATTTTTTAATATGAATAAAATAGAGCAAAGTTCCTGTTTCCTAAATGAATCACATATGTTTTTGCAATGATGGAACTATTGAGAGAAAAGTGGAATACACTTGTGTATTGGAGTACACAGACATACGAAAATCCTGAGTAACAATATGCGTCGCTGCGAAAATATCGTCCCGAGTTCCGAAATTGTTTCGCTATACGAGTCTTTTTCTAGTCTTTTTAGCATCGTCTTTTTCTTACCATGTTTTTCATCCAGCTAGCATGCAGGAGGATTAGAGAGTCCAGAAGTTTAAAAAACAGTTGTTTTAAACTTCACACACGTCAAGTTCATAAAAAACAACAAAACACTAGTTAGTTTCAGAGATCTTGCTTTGAAAATATATAAAAAAAAAAGTGTCTTCTCACAAAATGGCAAAGTTTTGTTTTTCTAAATTGTTCTAATATTGTTTTGGATGCACTCAGCCAAGAATCAAATTCAAATTTTAATTGTATATACACATAATACATGTTACAACATCCAATGAAATGTATTGAATCACAATGAAAAAAGGCAAAATCGCCATCTGCTATTTAGCAGCTAAATCAAGCGAACGTGAATTAGAGGCGTGAAGGTATTTTACTCATTTTATCATATCATATATAATTTACTAATCAAAATTTCATTTTACTACTTTTTTTTTTCTTTGCACACTTGTTTGACTGAGACTGACTTTTTGTTCTTTTTATCTACTTTGTTCTGCCATTTTTAAAACATTGAGGTGTTACATTTTCTGTTTTAAAAAGAAAAGTCATATATGGAGTTTGTTTTCACATTTATTCTTAGTGTTTTATTTGCCTGAATTCAGGGCAAGTAAAATACTCAAGTTGGATACTTCGCAACTTTTACTCAAGTATTTTTGAAATCGGTGACTAGTTACTTGTAATGGAGTGATTTTTACAAGAAGTATCTGTACCTTTACCCAAATATGGCTGTCTGGTACTCTTTACACCTCTGGTTAATAAAAGCTGCTAATTGGTTGAGAAAATCAGGAATTATCATTAACGACAGTAGCAGCATGTGATTATTAAAACAATGATTCAGCACTTATCAACGAATCAGCTCAGTGTTCACACTCTGCGATCACAGCCACGTGTAAAAGATCAAACACCGTCTGGAAAACTCCGCAAATCAACCAGATTGAGTGTCAAGATACAAGGCAAACACTGAATTCCTCTCACCATCCCTTCCATTTCCCATGATCTTAAAAGTCAAAGACTTTCCCCACAGCGTCAACCGGCTCAAAGAGAATAATAATCTCTGTCAACATCTCGCATCTCCAAACTCCAAAGAAAGAGCCTGTGGACACATCTGGATTAAAAAAAAAAGAATAGAAGTGAGAGCTTCAGAATAGAGCGGGCAAACGCTTAAAAACCGGTTTTTAACCTGGGTCAGAACAAGTCATAATGGGCGGAGTCAGAGTGAAGAGAATAAGCTCAATTGTCCTGAGTAGAAGTGGGTGGAGTCAGAGTAAACGCAACAAACCGTGCCACATGCAGTGTTGGGAATGTTGCTTTAAAAATGTAATTAGTTACAGTTACTAGTTACTCTCCGGAATTGAGTTGGTAATTGAGTTGCATTGTTATAGAAGTAACTAATTACCAGGGAAGGACTATTGTGTTGCTTTTTTTTAATTGGTCAAAAAAATTGGCTGCTCTCCATATTAAATATGTTTAATGAATAAAATTGACGCTGAATAAAATACATTATTGTTATAAAGCTTTGTACATTAATCTACGCTATTTCAATGTTGTTGTGGGATAATGTGAGAGACACCTATCAAATATATATATAATATATAATATTATCATTAGCATAGTGAATAAGATACATAATATTATCATTAGTATAGTGAATATCACACAATTGATGGTTTAGAACTTTTAATATTTATTACACAGACCACAACTGGCCAACAAATAAATCTAAATATATATATATATATAATAGCCTACAGTATTTTTTTTTCCTCACAAAAGCAAACAGCTTAGCAAGAATTATTCTGCTCTCAAGCTCTAATAATAGAAATGTACAGTCTTTCTAGTGCAAATTAAAATGAGGTGTAAACAGGTAGTAAAATAAAACTCCATGTTCATCTCTTCGATTCATCACTGATTTGTGCTACTGTGTGTGCACTTGTATGTGACAAAACGCACTACTCTACTTCCTAGTTGCAAATGATGGGCATTAAATCTATGCCAATCATCACCTTTTCCCTCGCACCAAGTTCACAGACACTTTTTTTATTAATGTTTCTGGTTCAATTACGTTAATATTCTCTGAAAAATAGTTTTTTTTTTAACAAACATAACTTGTGACTAGTATCATTTTTATATTGTTTTACTTGACTATTAGATAACAAAAAGTCAATTCTAATGGTTAGGACTTCATTTCCAAAGATCCTTTGCTCTCCAGTCAGACTACGGACATGCACAGAGCAATTGTTTCAAGCTCAGGCCTCGTTTCAAGCTCTCTATTTATCTGACGCCATAGCGAAGGATTATTATCCCCTGTGCAGCCACCCAGCGTTTTGATTGTGTCCGTTCTGTTGATTTTTTTCTACTTGCTCTTTGTATATGATTGCTTCAACACTTTATGCGATCCCACATTGGACTCATTCGCGCTAAGCTAAGCTAACTCGGGCGTAGTTTGTAGTCTCCGTTTGTTGTAATATAAAATATTGTACTGTATTTAGTTTAATCTTACTTCTTCCAGTGTTATTTTGTCTCCGTTAAGAGTCGTGGCGTGTCTAATGTTTTTTTTTTTTTTCTGTTATTGAGCCAACAGAAATAACAGCATCATAAATAACATATTTTTCTGCCAAAAGAGCATTGTTTAAATTATATAGACGCACACACGCGCCGCTGCATAAAGACGTGTTTCCGTTTATTTGTGATTGTTCCTGACTTGAAGTACGGAAATATGAGCGCTTATTTTTACACACATATTTTAAATCGGCGATTACAAGTACCCCCCCCCCCAAGTTTTTGAGCTGCGACAATTGGAGAAAAAAATACCGGGTGCTTATATTTGCATAAATACAGTATGTTAGATTACTCGTTACTGAAAAAAGTAACGCCTGAAAAAATGCACTGTGTTCTTAAGAACTAAATTACTTATTGAATTGAATTGAAAAAGCCTTTAATTGTCCCACAGCGGGGAAATTTCATGTCACAACAGTAGAAACAAATTTAAACAAATAAACAAACATGATTGAAACGAATACGAAGAGGAAACCAACTCTGTCATAAATCAATATGAAGTCACAGAAAAAATACTGAAGCGTTTTTAGCAAAAAGAATAATTGTTACTGTAACAGTTGGACATTTCGATCAACACAAGTTTTACCATTTCCTGTTCTTGTGCATCTCGTCTACAAACTTCCAATATCCTGTTTCTAAAGAGACTCAAACCTCTATTTTTTTACAATTTACAATTTCTACAGTTTCACCATTGGGCCAGAGCCACTCATAACTCAGTCCAGACGCCACGGGCCACTTCCATTAGTTCCGCAGCTTTAAACATGAATTCGCTTTCAATAATGAAACCGAAAAGGAACAGAGGAAGGAAACTCTTGCTTGAACAGTTAATTGAATACGCTCACAATCTGCACTTAACCAAAAGCCTTTGTGTTTCAAACCGCCTCCATTAATCTACTGAAAGATGCAGAAGAATCATTTTCAGCGTAATGGATGATTCCGCTGCTTATCAGCAGGAAGATTAAATCACACGACTTGGCTTGTTCCCAAAGTCGGTATCAGTTAAAAAAATTAAAATCTAAACGACCAAATAAATAATCCCTAAAAAATGAATCACAAAGCCACATTGCCAAAATGTTAAAAGAGCTTTTTTAATCTGTGTCGACCTGATTAGTATCAGTCTGAAGGAGATAAAGAATACAGACTTTTATTCTATAAACGGACCGTCTTCTTTTGAAGCTCCTGTCCTCTCCATCAACACGGACACATTCTTACAGCGTAAATTAAAATGTCAAAAAGACCTTTTGCGTTAATATGGTCAGCAGTTACACTAGTTAGTTGCCCATTTACTGTAAGGAAGATGGCAGGGCAAAAAAGGGCGTGGTCACCTGACTCACACCGGGTTCATTTAATCCATTCAATCCATCTATTCCTGCCTTCCCTCCATCCATTGTTAGATGTTTCCTTCTAATTATCCATCCAATATCCCTCTTTCCTTCCTTCCTTCACACTTATTTTGATCCAACCAGTGTAAGTTTACCAGGGTAAAAGGCAGATCACAATTCCAACAACGCCCCTAGTGGCCACACTGGCTCACTCTGCAGAGAAAAGTGTGAGGAACTCAAAAAATGGTATGAAAATGTGCAAAAAAAAATGAAAGCACAGTGGTCATGTGACCCGTTGGAGATGCGCATCACACGCCCGCGTAAACGCTTCTCATCAGATCAAGTTGTAGGAACAGAGCGAAGCTGATGGTGCACATCTGACAAGCCTCTCAACGCAACATCTGCTGGCGAGCTAAACATCATTAGAGCTAGACGGGCGCCAGGCGATGCTACACGCAGCTTCTGAACTTGACAGTTCCCGGCTCAAACCTTTGCATTTAAGGGAATTAAACATCAACCCAACACGACTGAAGAGAAGCGAGAGAATATTGTGTCTCAACTTTCAACAGGGACGTCGATTTATGATTCAACCACGGTAAAGCTGAAGTGATGAAGAACATGAGCCATGGCGAACCCTTTGCTATCTATCTATCTATCTATCTATCTATCTATCTATCTATCTATCCATTTTTATATCAATCCTTCCTTTCTTCATCCATAAATCCATCCATCTGTCCCTCCTTGGTACCTTCATCCTTCCTTCCATTCGTCCTTAGAACCGCACAATCCATTCTTTCATTATCGACAACCTGCCTTTTATCCTTCCTTCCTAGCTTCAATCCATATTTCAATCCTTGCCCTTTCACCATCCATTCATCCATCCATCTGTTCCTCCTTTACTACCTTCCCCTTCCTTCCTTTCTTCCTTCCTTCCATTTTTTCATCAACATTCTTCCTTCAAACTAATGAATTCACCCATCCATCTGTCCCTCCTTACTACCCCTCCCTTCCTTCCTTCCATTTTTTCATCAACATTCTTCCTTCAAACTAATGAATTCATCCATCCATCTGTCCTTGCTTCTATCCTTCCTTCCTTGCTTCCATTCATTTTTAAATCCTTCCCTCCTTTCACCATCCATCCATCTGTCCCTCCTTCCTACCCTTCGTTCCTTTCTTTGTTTCATCCAATATTCTTCCTTAGAACCATATAATCTATTCTTTCATCCATCCATACTTGCTTCTTTCCTTCAGTTATTGCTTCCATTCATTTTTAAATCCTTCCCTCCTTTCACCATCCATTCACATTCCTTTCTTTGTTTCATCCAACATTCTTCCTTAAAACCATTCAATCTATTCTTTCATCCATCCATACTTGCTTCTTTCCTTATGTTCTTGCTTCCATCCATCTTTAAATTCTTCCCTTGTTTCGCCATCTGCTTATCCATTCATAAGAATCCCTTTACTACCTTCACCCTTCCTTTCTTTCATCCAACAGTCTTCCTTAGATCCACTTAATCCATCCATCATTCCATCTTTCCTTCCTTACTTGCTTCCATCCATCCTTTTCCATCAATTCATCTATCCATCCATCTGTCCCTCCTTACTACCATCACCTTTCGTTCGTTTCTTCTTTTCATCCAACATTCTGCCTTAGATCCATTTAAATCCATTCATCTATCCATTCCTCCTTTCCCACCTTCCTTCCATCAATTATTAAATAATTCCTTTTTATTATCCATCCATTATCCCTTTCCTTCTATTCATCCAACATTCCTCCTTAGAACCTTGCTTCTATCCTTCCTTGCTTCCATCCATTTTTAAACCCTTCCCTCCTTTCAACCTCCATCCATGAATTCATTCATCCATCCATCTGTTCCCCCTTACTATCGTCACCCTTACTTCCTTCTTTTCATCCAGCGTTCTTCTTTAGATCCACTCAATCCATCCATCCTTCCATCGTCTTCTTCCCTTTCTTCCATCCATCTTTAAATCGTTCCCTCCTTTGACCATCCATTCATCCATCCATCTGTCCCTCTTTACTACCGTTACCCTTCATTCCTTCTTTTCATCCAACCTTCTTTCTTCTATTCACTTAATTCATCCATCCATTCCTCCTATCCTGCCTTCCTTCCACCCATACATTGCTAGATATTTTCAATTATCCATCCATTATCCCTCTTTCTTCCTTCCTTCACCCACATTTTCTTTTTTTATATGTCTTTTTCGCATCCAGAGTCTCTGCTAGTGTCGTCCAGTTCACGGTTAAGATTTAATTCCACCTTCGAGCTTCACATTTCCAGAAATGTTTTTCCCCAGACGAATCAGGCTGATACGGGTGAAAAAAAAACAACAAAAAAATCGCCTCACCACAAAGTTGACCAAAACTTTGCAAACAATAATAACAAACTTTGGCGTTGTTGACACCATCTAATCCAGCAATAGGACGTAGATTGTAAGTGTAGATTAAGCGCAGGAAATAAATGAGGAATCGGCTTTAATCGTCCCAGAGCACAGAGCGAAGCAAAGGTCGTACTGCGATAGAAACGTTTTTCACAATTAATCTTTTCACAATTAAATGACGGGAAAACAAGTGAGAGTTTGGGACTTGCTGTGTTTAAGATATCTGCTATTTCAAACTACAAAACAAATACATGTTTTGCAGAATAACTGCATTTTTTGTTATCTGAAACACATCTTTACACGGCTGAAGAAAACAACCAAAAACCGGCAACTAATACATGATTGAAATGTAAACAATATTTTTGTGCACCTGTTATTAATCTGTTATGAACGTGTTATTATTACGGCAGATTACAGGAACATGCAGCACTTCTCACTAATTTTTTTACTATTGTACTTTAAAGAACTTTCTACAAATTTGCATGACGTATTTGCTACACAATAGCAACAAGATTGAAAATGTCACTCTCTCAATTTCTCACTTTATTGTTATCTTCTTCATTTCATTCTCACTCTTCTCAGGTTTCCTTTCACTCCCTCTATTTTCCCCCTCTCTTGCTATTCTTTTCTCTTTCATATTCTATCTGTCTGTCTTGCCTCCCTTCTGTGACTATTTACCTTGTCTTTTCTCTCTAACTCTCTATTTCTTTTTTCTATCTCTATAGGTTTCTGTTTCTTGTTCTCTCTCATTCATGCTATCTATTTTTCTTTCCTTCTTTAAATTTCTGTTCTTCTCTTTTTGTGACTCATTTAGTTTTCTCTCCTATCTCTCTCTCCATCTCTCTACCTCTCTCTCTCACTCATATCTCTTCCCTACCGAACTCTCTCTCTCTCTCTC
>CM051501.1:23920146-23930405 GCA_028031935.1 Paedocypris micromegethes | reverse complement strand
TCTTTCTCTCTCTCTCTCTCCCCTTCTCTCTCTCTCTCTCTCTCTCTCTTGTCTAAAAGTAATTTTTTGAACCCGTTCTAAACTTTGCCACATGAAAAGAGAAGTGATTGTAGTTTTAGGCAGAAGCTTGTAGTGTATCGGCGCTGTTTGTGTGTGATTAGAGACTGTGAGCGGAATATTGCAGTTATTTCCCCTGAAGCGCAGCTATTAATCTCATTCCGTCCACTCTGGCTTTCTCTCGCTATCATCATGTACGTCTTCCAGGGAATAAAAAAAAGGTCTCAGCGGAGAGAAAGACGTGGTGTTCTGGCAAAAGAACGCTTGCTTTGTTCATGCATTACACGACTTGACGAATGAATAATGGAGGAAAACGCAGAAGTGTGAGTAGCAAACGTCTCACTGTGTTTTCGCCTTCACTCCTGCTGAGCGAGCGGGTTATTTGTGGCAGAATCCACTGTTTTACATGAGAATCTCACACTTTCATCGCCTTGGGTGAGTGGTGAAGTCCAGAACGCACCAGCAGAGGAGCTCAGAGACCTTCATCATCACCATCGCGTCGTGACATCATCACACGTAAACTCTCCTCCTGAGGAACGTGATGATGCTCGTGGTTGAGAAACGTAGGAGTCGAGAGAATGTAAGATAAACGCAAGAACTTTATGAACATAAAAAATGCGGAAGACAAAAGTACGTCTGTCTGTTGTGTCTTTTCAGTCTGTTCCTTATACAGAATACACCTCCAAACCTAATCAAACCTTGAAGATGGTTAAACTGTAATCATTCTAACATTTATGGTCTAACTAAAAGCTCCTAATCTTTGTGAAAACTTCTAATCTTCTAAAAGTTGTTATCTTTATTACTGGTTCATTTCTAATCTTTATGGTCAAGATGAAGCTTCTGGTATTTATGTACTGGTCAAACATTCCAATGACACTTGATGGTCTATTCATCCCTCCATCAGTCTGTCCATCCAATGTTCTAATCTTCCTTCCATCCATCATTCTATCTCTTTATACATCGCTCCTTGCTTCCTTCCTTCAGATAATCCACTGTTTCAACCAATCATTGTTCCATCTGTCTGTTCGTCAACCAATTGATTTCACCTATTCATTCATCCATCAATCCATTCATTCTCCATCTATCAATTAATCGATTCATTTTTCCACTCAGCCATCATTCCTTTGGTCTATAAATGTATCCATCATTCGTTCCTTCCATCCACCATCAATCGATTGTCCTATTCTTCTATCTATCCATCTATCTATCTATCTATCTATCTATCTATCTATCTATCTATCTATCTATCTATCTATCTATCTATCCATACATACATACATACATACATACATACATACATACATACATACATACATCCAATCAATTTATCCTTCCAGTTCTGTTCCATCTAATTCATACTTCAATTATTGTCATCCATTGCTCCATCCATCCATTCATCCCCCTTCCCTTCCATTAATTATTCATCCACCCTTCTCTTTATCCATCCATCCATCATCCATCCATTCTTCTATCTATCCATGCATCAATCGATTTATTCTCCATCTATCAATTTATCAATACATTTTTCCAATCACCCATCATTCTTTTGGTCTATCAATTTATCCACCATTCCTTCCTTCCATTCTCCATAAATCAATGCTCCCATATCTATCTATCATCCATCCATCCATCCTTCAATTATTTCCATCCATCTCATCTACTGAAAAGCCATGTATTTGTATGATGAAGCTGCATCGATGACAAACTGCAAGAGAAAACAAGTGTCGTCTTGTTGGACTTCATGACTTGATTCTAGAAAGCGTTCGACAGTCTTTCCCCACTGATGCAATCAGCAGAAAGAAGTGGAGCAAAGCTTTGTGTTCCAGCTAACGCAGGTTTACAGAAGAAAGTTTATGGACCAAGGAAAAACACTTTCTGTTGTCTGAACGTTTCAATACGCAGCAGTGAGGGTTTATAATCTGTAGTCGAGAAGCTCAAACGCTCCAAACTGATTAGATTCTCCAATCAACCCTATCGACTGCTCATTATCTATTGTCCATAAAACCTGTATTTATTGCAGTGTTTAACTTTTAATTGATTAGACACACACACTATCTATCTATCTATCTATCTATCTATCTATCTATCTATCTATCTATCTATCTATCTATCTATCTATCTATCTATCTATCTATCTATCTATCTATCTATCTATCCATCTTTATCCATCATATTATCTTCCCATCTTTTCATTCGTCCACCCACTCATTCACCCATTCATTCTCCATCTATCAATTAATCTATTAATTTTGTTATTCACCGATCATTCCTTTAGTCCATCATTTTATCCATCATTCCTTCTCTCCTTCCTTCCATCCACCAAAAATCAATATTCCCATACGTCTATCTATCTATCTATCTATCTATCTATCTATCTATCTATCTATCTATCTATCTATCTATCTATCTATCTATCTATCTATCTATCTATCTATCTATCTGTCTATCTATCTATCTATCTATCTAATCCATATTATCCATATAATATGCACACATATTATATAGTTTATACTGTATAACATACACACATATAAAAAGCACAATCATACGTTATTTAGTTGCCACAGACACACACACACACACACACACACACACTTACAACACAGTAATTCCAGAACACAGAAAAAGACATTTAAAGTTGAACCCCCCCCCCACACACACACACATTTGTATAGCCTATAAACACACTAACTAAAATAACTAAGTTATTTTAACATACAGATGCACACAAATATGCACCATTTACATGAGTTATATGATCGATACACACACTTACAAAACACACATAGAAATATATACAGCTATAAGCC
This sequence comes from Paedocypris micromegethes, assembly GCA_028031935.1. Classification (NCBI taxonomy): domain Eukaryota; kingdom Metazoa; phylum Chordata; class Actinopteri; order Cypriniformes; genus Paedocypris; species Paedocypris micromegethes. The sequence continues at coordinate 23,927,538 of CM051501.1, read as the reverse complement.
ACACACACACAGTTGCTATGTAGTTAACTATAAAGTAACTTATAACAGTTACCATATATGCGCACGGCAAATACATTTAACATCCAGCCAATACACAAAATTATTCATTTAAAATAAACTGATGTGTTCTGAATATTCCGCATGGCCATTTTGGGACAATTGGCGATTGGGAAAATTGCCACAAAATATTGATTTCATTAAACAACTAAATCAAGAAGTTATTTGAGTTGTTATTTAACACGTGTTCCGCTTCGACAGTGAAAAGTCCTTTACTACTAAAATCAAACGGCTAAAAATAGTTTTGCCATCATTCGTCCTCCGACTGAATCCTTCCCTCCGCGATTCCCACGTCTCTCTCCACCATGACAGTCGCTCTCCTGAGTGTTGTCGCCGAAATCACGTTTGATGTTCGAAACTACGATGCATGAACGAATAAAAGGCCTGAGAAGTAATTAAGAGGCTTTTTCACTCTTGGAGCTAAAATGCCGTAATTGTCTCGACCCAAGGGGAGGAAGAAATGATGAATGCATCTCGACAAATCAAAGCGGGAAAAGTCATTCAAAGTCGCTCGACAAGAAAACTTCAGGGAAAAGCGACAACGGCAAGGATCTTCTGCTTATCCCCAGCCTGCGGAGATTATTTACCGTATGTACGCGAATATAGGCACCACATATAGGCAGAATATTAGCACCCCCCTGATTTTTCACATTTTTCACAAAATAAAAATTCCTAAATACATTTTTTTTCTTGTTCAATTAAGTTAATATTCTCCTGAACATACTTTTTTTTCTCCATTGAACAAACCTAACTTGTGACTCGTAACATTTTTGTATCGTTTTACTTGAACAATAGATGACAAAAAGTCAAGTCTAGTGATCAGAACTTCACATCCCAAGAGTCTTTGCACCAGTTGGCCCGTCGAGCTCTGTTTATCCGAAGCTGTGTGACGAGAATTGAAGTAAAAGATTATTATCCCCTGTTAAGCAGACCGAGCGTTTTGATTGTGTTTGTTCCTTGGATTTTTTCCACTTCTTTCCCGTGTTCTTCACTTTCGACTGTTTCGACTCTTTCTGCGATTACAGATTTGACCCCTTTGTTAGCGCTAAGCTTAGCTAAGCGTTCGTGGTTTGTAGTTTCAGTTTTTTGTAATATTAATGACTATATTTAGCTTAATCTTCCAGAGTTATTTTGTCTCTGTTAAATGTTGTGGTGTGTCTAATGTTTCTTTATTTCTGTTATTGAGCCAATAAAAGCTTATACTGTATGAAGGTCTCCCTACGCATTATGTACGCGCACCGCTACAAAAAGATGACGCATTTCCGTTTATTTGTGATTTTTCCTCACTTGAAATACGTAAAAATGGACTTGTATATTTACACGCATATTCGAAATCAGCAATTATAAGCACCCCCCAAGTTTTAGAGCGTCGAAAGTTCGAAATAAAAAAAGTGTGTACGTTCGCGTAAATACGATAGGTGCTCATGGAACATCTAGTCCTGCGTCAGTTAAAGGTGGAGTGACACTATGGAGGGCTCAGAAGTGCATTTGCTTTGCGAGGCGTTCGGACGGAATTACGATACGTCTCACTCTAAGTGACGGAGGGCACATGGGTGGGCCCGAGAGCCTATTGATTATGCTGTACGGTGGTCTTGTGTTGCTGCTGTTCCCTTCTTTCATATAGCATCTCTACACCTGCCACCTCATAAATGTCAAACCCAGCGCCTTCGCCTCCGAGACATTCCTTTATTGATTTTCTTCCCTTCATTTCTCAACTCAAAAGATGCTGCCACGACCTTATTCTTCCCTCTATTAAAGCTAAGCACGCATTCCTCCATAAAACCTCTTTTACCGAGATGAAATGTTGTGAGACTTTAGCGGGCGGCTTATAGACTTCCGAATCTGAACTTATGCTTTACTAGACAAATCCATTAAACAACTGTGCTTTCCACAAAGTGACACTTTAACACCAGGCAAAAATCTACACAGTCGACTTCGGTTTTTAACCGTGAATGTTGTGTTCTAAAGCTTCTGGCCAGGGAAAAAAACGGCAATGAATGAAAAAAAAAAAACAATCCCTTATATATATGTATATTTGGTGGGAATTTCCATTTTAAATTATAAAGCAACTACGAAACAACAAAGATGCTACAGTTTAAATGATGATGGAACTGAACTGATAAAAAAAGACAGAAAAAAAGACAGTAAGTTCAAAGGTCATTAAACTTTAAAAATTAAAAATAATCAAGAGAAATTCGCAAATAAAGTTGTAACTCTGACAACAAATTAGTCAGTGACAATTCATGCTAAAATGCTACATTTGACAGGCTATGCCAGTGATATTCATTTTGTCACTGTAAAGCATTATTAACACTTGTTTTTTTTACAGCATTACACATTAATTACATTAATTACTTATAGCCATACAAAGCTTTTTTTCTGCTTGTCAAATGAAGAATGGTTTTGTTTGCGAGAAATACAATTTGAAATTAAATTGGATCCGATTGACGGCTCAAAATAAAACTGATTGCAAAAATGCAATATTTGACCCACAAAAGTCTTTTTGTTTTTTACTGCAAATTAAAGTTAATGAATTAAATTTGAAACTGATTTGTATGACGTGAAAGAAACAATCAATCACATTACAAACAATTTACAACCTAGATCGTGTATATAAAAACAAGAACGTATTCATCATTTTCATAGTTTCCTATTCTCATTTTAATATTCTCACTTCTATACGCCAATTCTCGTTAATATTTCTGGACAAGGTGAGAGAAACTATGGAGAAAATGTCCTGTTTGGCTTGGCTAAATGTGTTGGAAAAGAAAGAACCCTGTTTACACGCCGTGTCCTCACAACCCGCTCACCTTCACTTTCACACGGAGCCTTTTAAAAGTCTAAAACAATTATCTCATCTGGAAATGTACCCGTGAAAGAGTGAAAAGGAGATAACCAGACCCGGCGCTCTGGGAGTCCCGGGGCGTTAAAATAGCATCAGCCATCAAAGACAAGGCACGAGGAGACAAGGAGATGGGCAGAGATTGCTTTTCTCGTGTCTTGCATGCTCTGTCCGTTTCTATTCCTCGCTGGGGAGAGAAACAGCAAGAGTGAGGGACAGATAATCAAGTGTGGATGTGTACTAGGCCGCTGGATTGTGGCTAGAGGAAAGAGCCGAGGTTCTTTAATAGATTAGAGGCGCTCATGTACTGGAACCCCGCTGGGAGAGGAGTTCTGACCCAGCTCTCGTGTCTGGAGCAGCTCCCTCATGTCCCTTCACCAGACCTTGAAACTCCAAGAGTCTCTCCACCATTTGCATCCCAACCCCCAGGACTCTAAACAAGCAAAGAGGCCAGAAATCTACATTATGATACAGGGACGGGGGAGAATCCACTTCAGTGGCTCCTAATGATGCCATTTCACTTTAAAATGATGCAGGCGGGAACACGGAGTTCAAGCACATTAGCGAGCATCACAATGCTTCTCGGAAGTTATGGCGCCTGCAAAAAAAATGGGGTTTTAAAATGGAACCTGTACCTTGGGATGTAAATGCTGGAGTAAATTACAGCTGATTTGTAAATTTGGGCATACGATTTTGGTACAATTTCTTCCAGTCCGAAGATAATAATTTTGACTCGGGTCAACAGAAACCAAGCTGGGTATGGAGCAAGGGTGTCAACACATTTTTGGTTCGCGATCTACTTGGAAAATTACCTAGTCAAAGCTATCTACTGGCTATATATAACTATTTTGTAGGGGGGTAATAAGGGGGTAGTAAATTTGTCCTCAACTGTACGTATATGTTTGCTGTATGTGGTTTGCTGAGTATACTTAATAGTTTGCTATAGTTTGTCATCTTCTGGTTTGAAACCACAGTAAACACACACACTTCAGAATACACACACTACTTTCGATACAAGTGGAAAAACTGCAACCATGCTAGGGCTTTTTTTTTGCATTTTTCATTAAGAAAAGAAAGAGTGGAACATTAAAATGGTGTATAAATGAGGAATCTCAAGGAAATAAAGTGCAAAAATAAATAAAACTGCATCTTTTATATTTTCCAGGAGAAAAAAATAAAAGAACAAAATAACACAGAACAAAATCCTTTTTCAGCTACTAAAGCATTCGAGTTGATAGCACACTTACTTTACCATTGTGTTTTCTCACTCATTCTCTCTGTTCATTTTATGTATTTTTTTTTTTAACTCGACTGCCGCCCAACTCACATCCACTAGTTCTAGTGTTTTTGAAATTTTGAAAGTGTTTTTGAAATGGAGAGAGTTCTGCCACGCCCTCATGCGAGCGCACACACACACACACACACACACACACACACACACACACACACACTGAAGACAGCTTGTCGGAAATCTGAGAGTTTGGCAGAATTGTGTAAATGCTGGGTTAAGATTGTGCGGGGGTAGATTCCCTTTTTACTTGGTCCTGCTTTTCCACTCGTTTACATTTACTATTTTAAACTTATTTTCGCCATTTCTTTTTTTCAATTCCATGCGTTCTACCCACAATGCCTTGTGCGCTTGACATAATGGGCACCCCTGGTATAGAGCATTCCTTTAACCACCACATTGAATCTGAAAATCATGGGAGAAATGTAGTGAGTATTACAGTTCTGATGGATGAAGAGGTTTAGAAAATGCATGATTGGGTCAAGACGTTGGACCATGAGACATGCTTTCAGTTGGACAAGTGTGAAATGATGAAAGATTTACAGGAAATGCGGCGACAATTCCCGTACACAAACAATCATTCGCTTGACAAGTTTGGATCTTCAGCCGTGTGCTGTTCTATAAGGAACTGCTGATCCAGCTGTGATTGAATGGGGTGCAAATGATGGACTAAACACCTATGCCATCCATCATGAGGAGCATGAATAAAAGATGGAGGGAGCGAACATGTGAAAGACACATCTGGAACTGGAATGAAGCCGACAGCGCAGGTGTGAGGTGCGCTGGTAAGGTCAAGGGACAGATGAGCTGAAGACAACCACAGCGCTGTCAGCAGCAAGATAGTGAAGTAGTGACAATGTACTGTTTCCACTTCAGCTCCAGTTTTTTCAACCATGCATTCAGTCTAACCAAGATTCAGCCAAGCAAGCCCACACAAAACGATTTGGTTGAGCCTTTCCTACAACATTAGAACTTGATCTCTGAATCCCAAACCCTGGGTCACAATCTCAATCTCTGTGTCTTCCTAAATTCTGGTATGTTTAGGAATTTAAACATGGACTCTGAGAGTCAAACTGTAGGTGTCAAATTCCGGGTGTAAAACTATGGGTGCCAAACTCAAAAATTCCTACTTAAACTCTAGGTGTAAAACTCTAGATTTCAAATTCTGGGTCTAAAACTAAGAGTTACAGACCTGTATTTATAGAACTCTAAAACTGGGTTTAGAACTCTAGTTTTAGTTTGCTTTGTGCCTATGCCTAATCTATCCAGTCCTGGGTCACACTTGGCTTTGAACTTGGCTCTGTTCTTGTGCTCTTTTCATCCTTGTGTTTCTTCCTTTCCTTTTTTATCTCTGTGTCTTTCTAGATTCTTGAAGTCAAACTCCGGGTGTCAATTGTTGGGCATCTATCTTCAGGTTTCAAACTCTGGGTCTCAAACTCCAGGTCTCAAACTCCGAGGGGGTCAATCCTTGGGTATCAAGCTCCGGGTTTCAAACTCTGGGTCTCAAACTCTGGGTGTCAATCGTTGGGTATCAAGCTCCGCGTTTCAAATTCTTGGTCTCAAACTCTGGGTCTCAAACTCCGGGTGTCAGGCCTGGATATATAGAACTCGAGTTTTCATCCACTTGACTGTGCCTATGCCTAATCTATCCAGTCTTGGGTCACACTTGGCTTTGAACTCTGTTCTTGTGCTCTTTTCTTCCTCGCTGCAACTCTCATACCTGGACCTGTTTTGAAGTATGTCTCAAACTCTGAACTCAATCTTTAAGACTTGAATTAGATGTCTCTTCAGATTAGTACACTCAATCCTTGGACAGTAATACCTATTACACTGGTAGTCATTCCCTGCTTTGGAATTCTATGGGATTCTTATACAAGTACGTATCTTTCACGATCTGGTACTACTTTGCTCCAAATCTTAAGCATATTGAAAATAAGAGCATAATATTCCAGACAGCATGGGATTGATCGACAGATAATAAAGCATTGAGGGATTGAAAAGTTGCTGTGCGGCAGGCGGGCAGAGGTCATCCCGTGAGAGCTTTATGAGGCAGACGTTGATGCTGGGAAATCCTAATGGTACAGACATCACGCCATTATGCTACAAATTACCTGCCGGTATTAGTGTCACCCTCAGCCCAATCATTTTCTAGCCAAGATCAATCCAAGCTGAGGTCTAGCCGGTCCCTCCTCGGGGGCCTGTCCTGGCAATTAGCTATTGATTTTTCTAGCCTTTTATTTGCTGAGGCTGTGGCTCCAGCGGCTCCACGCCACTCTCTCCAAGCCTCCCTGCCAGGCCGGAGGGTACCACATGGCTTAGATGGTGGGAAAAAAAGCTCTGTAAGAAGGCAAGGATCTATGGCCAGTGCAGCAGGAAGTAGACACATTTGAATATTCCAGATTAATGGGCCGAGAGCTGAGCAGTGACCTGGTCTTTGCACTTATTGTGATTATCTAGATGGCCCTACCACCTTGACTTCTAAACTACTGCAGACTAACAATGAAGAGCAGGTTGGGCAATTCTACAAGAAGCTGCAAGTCGAAGTGAGAGCACAATGCTGGATAAAATTATTCGTCACCGGATGAAACAGACAGTAGAAGAAAGAGGGGGAAAAGTGAGAGAAAAGTTGCAAAAACGAGAGGGGACATGTGAATGAAACCCGCCGGGCTGAGGCTTTTTTATCACCAGACACAGAAATGACAATTTCCCCTATAGGCAGGAGGACAGAGTGCGAAAGAGACTGTGAATGAGAGAGAGAGAGAGAGAGAGAGGGAGAGGGAGAGTGGGGAACATACATTTGACTTTAAGTGAACACAGGGCGTTACAAATGATCAAAAATTGTTTGAAAATAGAACTTTTCTCTAAAATAGGTCTATCATCTTGTCTTTCTCTCTTTGTTCATCCTCTGCTCCCTCTTTCTCTCTCTCCCACTCTCATCCTCCTCTACCACTCTCTCTCTCTGGTGCTCTCGTTCACCCCCCCTTTCGTTCTCTACATCTCTCTTTCATTCAGTCCCCACCTCTCTCTCTCAGCTTCCTCTCCGACTCTCTCTCTCTCATCCTCCTCTCCCTCCGCCTCTCTCTCTCTCTTTCCCTCTTTTTCCCTCTCTCTCTCTCTCTCTCTTTGTGTGTTTCTCCTCTCCCTCCCACTCTACCTCTCTCTCTCCCTACCTCGTGACTGTTTTCTCTCTCTCTCTCTCTCTCTC
>CM051501.1:23908356-23919406 GCA_028031935.1 Paedocypris micromegethes | reverse complement strand
ACACGCTGTGCACATCTGCATCCACACACACACACACACACACACACACACACGCACACACACACACACACACACACGCTGATTTAAAGAGGAGAGAGGAAGTCTCCCGGCCCCTGCTGTGCCCACCTGCACCCACAATGCACTGCACACATGCTCAACGAGAAGAGCAGTGACACTCGGCATCTCAGAGGACCAGGAAAACTATTAAATATTGTATTCATCGTAGACCGAGCTGAGCTTATTTACAGAGAATGTGAGGTTTTCTTCTTGAAGGATGGATGGATGGATTGAAGAGTAAATCATTCCGGTTGATCGCTTACACAGCTTGAATGTTCAAACGTATTTGACGAGGAGATAAACTTGCTTAACCGAGTGACGTTATTGAAGAAGTCCCACCACACTCTTCTTCCTGGATCAGTTCCTCCTGCTCTTATCTGTTTATTCAAGTCACCACGATGCTGATCCCTCCTGTGATACCATCTCAGCCATCTTTAGTTTCCGTTTCCATGGTGACGGGCCATAAAACATGGCGTGTTAAAAAGAAATTGCAGAGCGGAAACTACAAATGATTGCAGAAGCACAAAATGGAAGTAGAGTACATGAACTGTCTCACAATATTTCCGGACGTCTGCAGGGCAAATCATCAAAAATGTTACATTTGTGTGCATTGCTACACAAGAGAGACAGTGACTGCCTTACTCAAAACTCAAGAAGTAATAATAGTAATGAATATTACATCACATGAATAATAAATACACAAACATGCATTAACTAATAGTAAACGCCACTGTGGAAAAAAAACAAATGCATGCATGAATATTTAAAGACATAAATAAATACTTATTTCAATAAATGCATAAATAATGAAACCCGGAACATTGTAGTTACATTTCTCTGAAGATGCTCTTTCGGAGGTAAAGTTATTTTACTTCTGTTCTAATTTGTTTGGCTTTGTTCTATCATTCATTACTCAGTTGGATTCAATATGCTTCTACTTTTCTATTTTTGCACTATTCTATTCTTCTCTATTCTGTCTATTTTTTTTTTGTTTTTCCAGTTAATTCTATGACATATGATCTATTAAGTTTGATCTGCTCAATTCTATTATTTGATTTCGTTTTTGTAACTTATTCTGTTATATTCAAAGTTCTGCTCTGTATATATTATGTTTTATTCAGTTCTGTTAATGTCTATTTTGTTATATTCTTCTTTGTTCTATAAATTTTTGACCTTGTCTATCCTGGTTTATTCATCCATTTATTTATGTTCAAACTAATTCTATTTTGTTTGTGTTCTGTTCATCTCAATTTTTCTCTATTCTAGTCTGTTCTGTACAGTTATGTGTGTTGTTTTCTTTTTGTTCTATCCAGTTTATACCTAGTCTATTTAGTTCATTCCTTCTTTTCGATTTTTTTAATTGCTCATTCTTTTCAATTCTAATCAATTCTGCTAAGTTTTATTAATACGTTATATTCCATTCAGTTATATTCGGTTCTATTCTAATAAGTTACATTTGTACTATTCTATTCTATTCAATAAAATTCTATTATATTCAGGTCAGTTTAATTCTTATCTATTCTAATATGTACTGGTCAACTGGTCTTAAAATATATTTTTCTGTTCTATTATAATATTTCTAATTGGATTTGTTCTGTTCTATGTATCGGATGGGTTAAATGCAGAGAAAAAATTTCCCCACTGAGGGACTAATAAAGGTTCATTTATTATTATTATTATTATTATTTTCTCTCTATATTGTGTGCCATTTTTCATTCTCGTTTTTTCTATCCCCATCACAATTTTGATATAACCAATTGGTGAAAGTGCAGATCTTCAATTGTTTTATCTGTCTCTACCACTTTTTTTCAACCAATCACCGACTGGGAATATCTGAGCGGCTGTTTCTGTCTGTGCTCCATCAAAACCAAGCCAAGATCATTTCTCCAACCACTATTTTTATCAAAAAGCCCTTCAGACCCTTTGCGGTCTGTGATCTCAGCGTTCTCCTGCAGTAATCAGCTCCCCTGACAGTCTCGGAGGCAGTTTAATGACAGGAGCTGTACCTGTGGGGGAACCTTCCAGAACTTCTCCGGAGTAACGCGGCTCCTTGAATATGGGCCGGTTGTCGTTCTGGTCAATGACGGACACGTCCAGATCCACTGGTCCCTCCACCAGCTTGCCGCTCAGGTCAGTGGTGGACACTTGGAGCTGGAAGAGAGAGCGATGCAATATTAAGAGACGAGCCTGGAACGGAAGCTTCTGCTGTCAGGCTGCTGAGATGAGCATCAAATATTGATGTTTTAAAGTCACAAAACGCAGAAGAATAGCGCTTTCATGGTGAACTAAAACCTGTTTGCACAAGCTGGCGTCCACAAAAGAAAGCTATTCAAGGCACATCTTGAATAGCTTTTTTCAATTTGTACAATTTGTCAGGTTTTTTTTTAACCTCGACTTGTACCGTAATTTGATTGGAAATAAAACTGAAGATCACGACAGAAAAAAACTAAAAATAAAACTATAAAACAAAAATAAATAAACAAATGAATAAAACATGAATAAAACATAAAATTAAACATGAATGAGAATTGTCTATTTTTAAATTATAGTTTACGTAGAATATATACAGTTTCTATATTGATTAATTATCAGTATATACATAATATAATAAAATGGAAAAAAAAAGGAAAGTAATGCCATTTCCAATCATTTAGTAATAGTACAAAAAATCTTGTAACAATGTGTTTACTCACTATGCAAACATTTTGCTAAATTAATTAATGGGTTCATAAATGAATAAGTATAAATAAATATTCAGCAAAATTCTTGTCCTAGTTTTTAACGTGGAAAGCCAAATATTAAGGAAAAATTCATCTTTATGGCAAACCTGGAACAGTTTTATTTAAACCACGCTTGAAAATACATTTTGTCTACAAAAATCGGAAGTGACCCAGTAGAGATTTAGACATTATGCTTTTAGTAATTATACTTTAAATTAAGGCTGTAAAAGTTAGCGCGTTGACGCATGCGATTAATTTAAAATGTTTAATCGCGTTAATTGTATTTAATGCTGTTAATCACAGTTGCAGTTTTTTTCACATTGGGTTTTCACTCTGCTTTTCCCTTTTTACAGACGCTGTTCCTTTTCAACTGCAAATAACTTGCTGGTAAGAATTCTCAGTCGAATTAAATATCTGTTCAACAAGTCGAAGCTTTAGGTTCATACGGATTAGATAAACGGACAACACTGTATTTACTTACACTTACATTTAAAAACGGACATTCTATGCTTTATGTAGACATATGTTTCACGTTAGAGTGATACGTATTTTATTAAGTTGCAGTTCATTTTCAGCTGACAAAAAGAAGGCAAAACGCTCTTCATGTTTTATCACTATTATTATTATTATTATTATTATTAATAATTTAATTTTTTTTTTTTACAAAAAACACAATGTCCAGTTTCTATTAAGATTGTAACCTAAAAAATGGCCACTTCAAACTTTGAATTGATGAATTGATGAATAACACTTTGATGTAAGACCAAAATTGACTTTTTTGTGTGTTATATCTCGATCTCGGAGGGTTAAATAACAAAAAAATATATTGCAAATTGAACAAACATTTTACAAAATTTTATTGCAGTATTTAAACTAGTGTTTATTTAGTGTTGAGTTTGCATTAATTCATATTACACCTCAATATCCAATATTACATGCTTTAGTAATTTAATTGCGATTAATCACAAGTAATTTGGTTAAGGAAGTGCGATTAATTCATTTAAAAAAATTAATTGTTAGAAAACACTACTTTTAATTTCCTTTGTGTTGTAGTGGAAATTATATAATTTCACCGGTCTCGCGGGTAACAAGACAAACCACAAAACTTCAAACCAAAAAACAAAATCATCCAGTGGATTCAGAGAGAAAGAAAAACCACGGGACGGGCTGAGCACAGTTGTACACGTCCTAAAATAGAAATAAAAAAAACAGGTTTGTGTCGTGTGGGGAAAAGGAGGATGAATAAGAGAGTACAACAGCGGCGTGAGGATGTGACGAGAGGTTTACGAGAGGTAAAAGATTTATCTGCTTTTGGCGGCGTGAAGAGTCGCCAGGTCCCACCTGAGGGACCCCAAATCTCCCCAAAGCCCCCGTCACTTACTCATTCCTGCCGCTCCACGCACCTCGGGACTCACATCAAAAAGCTCAAAAAGCCTTGTGTCTCTGCGCCTCTCGAGTCAACACACGCCATGAGACGCCAAGGCGTGACGACAATCAGCGCATCGAGGACCACCAGACTTTCCCACAATGCACCACTGACTGATGGCGAGGGGTTACCGTGTTTACGTGAATATAAGCGCACGTTTGTTTCCAGCTTTAGCCGCTCAAAAACTTCAAATATGTGCGTAAATATAAGCACTCGTTCTTTTAAATTATGGTTCTGGAGGCAGACGTGCATATGAGGTTTTCTCAGGGGTGTAAGGTACTTGAGTAAATGTACTTGGTTACTTTACTTCAGTATGTTTTTGGCTACTTCGTGCTTGCACTGAGTATCAAAAATATAAGCAACTATTACTCTCTACTCCACTGCATTTGTGATTGAGTAGCAGTACTTTTCACTCCACTACATTTGAACGAACACTTATCGTTACTCGTTACATTGTGATTGTGCGCGACAAGCCGGAATCGATTTATACCGCGGTTAATTTCTTGGGCGGACGAGGCGAATATCGCCATCTTTAGGCTGCTGAAGGTAATGGACGCTATTAGTGAAATAGAAACCACAAGAACGCGAATTAGGGGCGTAAAATGTGTTTTACAAATGTTGTTATGTAATATATAACTTTATAAAATACATATAATATATAATTTACTAATCAGATTAATCATTTTATTTTACATCTACTTGCAAATTTAGGTGATTGAGATTGACTTTTTGCTCTTTTTATCTACTTTGTTCTACCAGTTTTCAAACATTGAGATTAAATTCTGTTTCTGTCTTGGAAAACAACAGTTTGTTTTTACATTTCTTTTTTTTGGGCTGAATTTATATTGAGTACAAATAAAAATACTTCTTAATACTTAAGTTCTTTCTAAAATTGGATACTTTGCTACTTTGACTCAAGTCTTTTTGAAATTGGTGACTTGTTACTTGTATTGGAGTAATTTTTACAGAAAGTATCTGTACTTTTACTCAAGTATGGCTGTCCGGTACTCTTTACACCCCTGGGTTTTATTAGCTCAATATCAGAAATATTAGAAACGTCGTGACACCTAACAGGTAAAAAAATAGCACCGGAAGAAGTAAAATTATATACAATCATTAATATTGACAGACCATATTGCATCCGCTAGATCGCCGTGCTAAAGGCTAACGAGCTAGCGCTTGAAAACGAGACCAGCAGCTGCAAAAGCTTCGGAGCAAACACAAAACAGTTCAAAATGTCTTATAACGTCTAATAACGTGTTCGAATATTTACGACTTTTTACTACTACTACTTTAGTTGTGCAATCTACATATAAACAAAACATAGTTTAGTTGACATATTTGTAACGCCCTCTTCATGTTTTTGTTACAGTTATAATGTTCAGACAAAATGGAAGCTAAAAAGAGTCAGAAAGATCAAATACTATTTGTTTCTTTGCAACAATGAGACATAAAACACAGCTGACTCACACACTATTTTGGGAAACCTTTTGGTTTCTGACACTTATATGCATAATAAAAGACCCCCAGGTCAAATTGACTAGTGACTAGTTAAAATTAAAAATAAATAAAAGAATAAATCAGTGATATGAAAAACATACAGAATACTGTAAATGCCCGTCGCAGCTTTGAGCCATTTTACTCATTTTACAGCATTTAAAACGGTGTAAAACATGGTACTGCTTAAACACAATGACATGGACTCTTTAACACAGCAACACGCCATTTAAAAATGTATCCATTTAATCATCACATTCATTCTTCGTAACTAAAACAAAACTAAACTGAAGTAAATGAGTGGGGTCAGGCTGTTTAAGAAGGCAACAACACACAACAATTGATTCCTAACATTTGTAAAAATGTCTTTCCACTTCTCAATCTCTTTTATTACTGTCTTATACTGTAAAAGCACAATTTACAGTATAATTTAAGGCCATAAGGGCTTTTTTGACGAATTGTAACAACCATGACAAACTCATCACCAGCCTGGAAAAAAAATGGCGGGGGTTTGACTCCAGAACTCACTACTTCTCTGGCTCTAAGCCGCAGCATTAAGAGCTCAAATTAGTGGCCTATTACTCCTTCTTTCCTATAACAGATCACGAGTCTCCCCTCCTTCCTTACCCCGGTGGAAATGACCAATGATAGCATTTGCCATTTTGCATTACCCTAAGAGCCCATCAGGTAAGATCCATTACACAGAATGGCCAAAACGGGGGAGTTTCTCACTCCGCTCGCACATTACGCTAATGCTGCCATCGCTGGCAGTAATGCATGACATCACTCTCGTGTCCTCCACGTCTCTGGTGGATGCTCGGGTCAGCCTCCCCGGGTCCAGTCCGGGTCTAATGCTCCTTAAGATACAGACTCTTCACATTGGAGTTCAGTGCACTAATGCTTCCATCCATCATCACAGTCGCTTCCTCCTCACAGTGAGAGGAGAGTCTCTGAAGTCCTCACTTACTCTACAATCGGCGATGAGTAGCTGATCAACACGCATGGAACGATCATCTAGCCATCTTCTGCTGTTCATCTGAGGTTGGGTTATGGATCTTCACCTCCTCCAGAACATAGACCATATCAAACCAAACCATACCAGACCATACCATAGCAAACTTTGGCCAGCTTAGAGACACCTTCAGTGTTCGCTGGGTCTTCTACTGGGCCTTCTCGCAGTGGGACATCTTCTTTGCGAGAAGGTGAATATAACCACAATATTGACTTTGCCTTGGTCTGGGATTAAGAAAAGCGCAATATAAATAAACTTGAACTTCAGATAACTCCAAACAGGAGGTCCTCTCAGATGTACAATCTTCTCGCCCTAACAGTATGATCACCCAAGTGCATTTTGTTCAGGACTACTGTAGTTTTTTGGACTTTAACTGTACTGCTCACCACTATTACTAGCCTAAAACCAGGGTCCCCAACCCCAGGACCGCGGGCCGGCACCAGTCCGTTGATGAAATGGTATCTGGCCGCTGATATTATTCACTTTTTCGTTTTGTTTTTTATTATTTTTTTCGTTCAAAATCTTCACATTCGCATATTCGCATTTCTAATGTTTCTAGTTCAGGTTAAATGTAAAGATTATCAAACGTCGACCAGTCCGCGACTTCAAAAAGGTTGCGGTCTAAAACATCCACTGGTCTAAAACACCCTAGTGCATATGAATACTAACAACTTGGCAAATTAATTTATACTCTGGTCCGATTAATAATCTGGTTCAATCTCAGCATCCCTGTGACTGGAGGTGGTACACAACCTGAATTCAGAGTCAACCAATCACAGAACAGGACACGTCGGTACACAGTCACACCTTTGGTAACGTAGCTTTTATTCATCTGAACGCTTGCTTTTAAATGGCAAAATACAGTTGAACCTTTTCAAATTGTTTCATGCCTGGTCTGACATTTTCTAGCATTCATCCAGAACAAACACATTTTGGCGTTTTTTGTTTTTAACCACAAGAAGCAAAGCTTCAGTTATCTAATTTCAATCATGAGATATTAGCACAATAGAAAATAGTGTGCATGTATTATAATAAAAAATATCTAAGCAAAAGCTGTTTGTTCCGTTTAAATAAATAAAAGGTGTGGTGGTAGTGATGACTGTAGTGGTAGAAGAATCGGACGTGTGTGTAAGATTGTATGATGGAATTCCACTCCAGCGGTTGTACAACTGAGACACAGAAACCACTTGCACGATTTTGATACCCCTAGTGGCCAGATTGGCAAACTCACTAATTTAAAAAAAATATATATGTTTATTCATTTGTAACGAAATAGTACTAAAACAACAACACTAAACAGTGTTGGATGAAGACTCTCCATCTGTGGAAAGTCCATTTTTTTCCCCCGATGAGAGTTCACAAACGTAAGTGGTTTTGGTTACAGTATTTAGTCCACTTGCAAAAAAAATCCACAAGAAAGCAAAAGCCACAAAAACAATGCAAAGATTTGCAGACTGTAGAAGTGTAAAGCAAATCATGTGGGGAAACTGGGCATCGTGACACACATCTCTACAGTCAAAGGGCGGGATTCTATTATTCACATCGGTAATAATAATTCATGATACTACAGAATCACCCAACAGATTTGTACAGAGTGTGGTCAATACCACTAGTCAAGCTAGTATGACTAGTAGAACTTACTATGAAGAGTAGAAAAGTTGACTAGCAAACACTCATAACGCTACAATGACTAGTTGAGGCTATGGGGAAGCTTGTGCTATTAGCCAATTAGCACCTGTGTTAGCACTAATGCTAAAGTGCAACTCCATACAGTGGGGAAAGAAGTTTGCATTGTAAGAAATTTCCCAGAATCCCTTGTGTGCCCAGCATTGGGATCTGACCTCATGGTTTCTACAACGACGTGTTTCTCTTCTCTGTGTAATTCATTTAGAATGTTACATCGTTTTACATTGACTTTGTTTCTTCTGTAGATATATGTATTTGCACTTTTCATTAATATGGCAACAGTGGTAGAGATCTGTTCCCAAAAGGTTGTAGGCTTAAATCCCAGATTGGAAAGTTCCACGACTGAAGTGTTTGTGAGCAACTGAATCTGCTCATCAATTGGATAAAAGCATCTGCCAAACAACTCTTCAATCTTCATACGATCATTCTTCACACAGGCTGAAGAGGTGACAAACTTTAATTAATAATAATAATGGTAAAATAATTCATTCTGATGCTTCGGTTTTTCAGGGTCGCGGGGAACTGGCGCCTATGTTTCATTGAATTTACTAATTTATTTTTAATTAAAAAAAAAAAACTTGAAGATGAATGGAAGCACAGAAAACTTGGAGCGATTTGACAAGAGATTGGAGAAGACAAGACAATTGGAGAAGACAATGACGAGACAAAAATACATCTTTTCGGTTATGGAGGCAAAAACCTTGTGCAGGAGTGACCATGTGGTGAAGTTGTGATCATAAATAAGTCTCGTAAAACAAAGAAGCTGATCAATCTGGTCACACACTATAAAATCGCCGCTTCCCTCACAACATCCCATTACTTGCTTAGATTAGCAACAATTATTTCACCCTTAGCTAAGTTGCATTGTAAATGTTTACAGCCATATTGCGCTCATTTACAGAACTTATTTAAGACATTGATTCGGTTAAGAGAAGCTGCTACAGTCGGAATCACGTTGAAGAACTTTACTAATCTTGGACGATTGCAGTTATCAGCCGCGACTCATCAAACAAGCTGATTAAACTGCTGGAGAGAAGTCGCTGAAGTGTGGCAAATAACTCACATTAAGTTTAAATACAGAGGACGTGGAGCTCCGAGTCCATCACTAGAGCAGACGTGTAGCACAGCACTGAAAAGTTCACCATTCAACAGGACATTTGCCTCTCAAGTCCATGTCGATGCCCCGCGGCGAGGTTAAATTCACCCAGCAGGGTCGGAGCAAGAGCGTCTGCATGTCCTGCAAAAACCCATTTGGGCCTGTGGCTCCATCAGAAGAGCAAACTGAAAGCAACACTGAAGGCTGTGAATGCAGAGACCAAAGGCACAGGAGATTTATGTGATAGAACAGCGAGCAAAGGAGAAGATACAGGTGAGGTAACTAAACATAGTAGTTGGGTTGATGGCGTTGTGATGTCATATTTGTGGCCAGGATTTCTTTGGGATGCCAGTCACTTCCACCCAAAAAAGAAAATGGCAACTTTCCCTTGGAAAGAATTGTTTATTTAAAACTGTGATGCAAAAATTTGTGTTTACTTTAACAAAATGACATGACATTACGCGAATATAAACACACGTTTTATCGGATTTTCAACTACAAACCACGACCGTGTTAGCTTAGCTTAGCGCAATCGGCTGCAACAAGTCCAATGTGTCACTGCACAAAGAGTTGAAACAGTCGAAAATGAAGAACACGGGCAAAGAGTGAAAAAAAATCCAAGGAACAGACACAATCAAAACCCTCGGTCGCTACACAGGGGATAATAATATTTCGCTATTATCCTCTTCACATGGCAAAGGATCTTGGGAAATGAAGTCCCGACTTTTTTTGTTATCTATTATTCAAGTAAAACAGTAACAAAATGATACGAGTCACAAGTTAGGTTTGCTAAATAAAGAAAAATATCATATTTTTTAGAGAATATTAACCTAATTGAACCAGAAACTATAATTAATAAAAAATGTTTTTAAATGTTTATTTTGTGCCTGAAAAGTCAGGCGATTGCTTATATTTGCATAAATACGATATATGGAAACTATGGCTGCACAAATTGGATTGATTTTTTGTCTTCTGAACCAGAATCCACGTAAGAAATCCCTGACCGGATCTTGAACTTGAACACCCAACCAGGGTCCTTTTGTCTTTCTGCTTGCCAAGCTCGTTTTCTTTATGAGGAAATGTGGGATCTTTTGAATTTGCTTCTAACTGTAACTTTTCTAGAACAGAGCGATTGAAATAAAAATGGCTCATTAAATGAGTGGGAGACTCATCACAAGTCAGCGACCGCTATTCAAGACGAGCTCTCGGGCATCATTAGCATGTGTTCATTAGCTGATCACGTCTTCAGAAATTACAACTTTCCCAGCCTGTCAAGAAGCAGAAGGGATGGTGCTGAAGTGACTCTACCGTATAAATCAGATGAATTACTGGAAAACCGCAACCAGGTATTACAACATACTGTATTATAACACCAGTATTACAACATACTGATATTTTATAGAACATGTGTATGTGTGTATTCAAGTTTTGAATCGTGCTGCGGCGAATAATCTCAGTGTTAATCTTGACGTTTCACGAGAGCAGAAAAGGTTCCGAGCTCAAGAAATTAAGAAAAATCATAAAAATAAAAAAAAAAAGAAAACAAAAATGTAAGA
>CM051501.1:23894701-23908336 GCA_028031935.1 Paedocypris micromegethes | reverse complement strand
GTCTCTGTGTTTTCTTGTTGTTGGTTCTTCTGTTGGTTGCAAAACTGATTAAGTTTAATTCAGCTTTTGTAAAAATGTTGTAATAAAAAAATGTAAGTGGATAGGCAACTATAAGCGATGTTTCAGCCTACTCCTTTTTTTGGTCAATATTGTGTCAAATTGTTTGCAGGATGGAATGTCTATTTTTGGATTTTGGACCAAACAATAAATTGAAATTGAATTGAAATTGAAATTTGCTCAACGATTCGTCGTTTTTACAATACAAGAATCACCGCAGCCCTGAATGAATCAGTTTGTTGTTTCTTTCAGCCTGACAGATGGAAGAAAAGAACGAGTAAATACCACAAAAGGTCAAAGGAAGCGGTAAACGCATTTAAATGTCGACATTCCCAGACACTTGCACAGTGTTACACCATTTCACAAGGTTTCTCTTGTATTTTCTGATTTGACGCAACGATTCCTTGTTTCGCTGCAACTGTGGCACGAAGGACAAGAGCCCAGAAGAAAAAAAATGATTTCACTGGTCAAACTCAGTGGCACAAAAAACAAGACATTGTGAAGTTTGACACTGCCTTCTTAAAGAAACGTGAACAAAATCACAAGAGATGATGCAAAACAATTTTTCAAAAACAAGTTTCATTTCACATGAATTATAATTGTTTTTCATTTAATTAATTTACCGTATTTACTTGGATTTTTCCTCCAAATTTCAGGCTCAAAACTTCAGGCTCGACTTATGTCTAGTGAAATAAGAAATATTTTACACAGAACAGTTTGCAGATAATTCCATCTTTTTCGCAAAAAAATACAACACAGACACTAGCGTGCTAATTTAATTAACATTTATGATATGAATTAAATAAATCTTTCAGAAAACGAGGCATGCGGGATTTCGTTTTTACCTATTATGTCATACCGGTAAACACAATGCTATAGAAACAAACTACGACCAAAAATATCGGTGTCTCGATGAGACAAAATTTCTACTCATTTCTATTTTTTCACTTTTCTCTCATTTGATTCCCCCGTCTTATACGTGAGTCTAAACAGAATACCATAATCTCACAGGTGAAGCGGATCGACTTTTAAACGAGTAAGTACAGTATATTTAAATACATTTTTACCTATTATCTAATTATTTACTTCAATGTATATATATATATATATATTTTTTTTTTTTTTGTTTTTCTAACTATGGCAACACATGAGCTAATACAAACTACAGCAACTGCAAAAAAATGAGAGTATTAGTGCCACCTTGAGGTCAATAGGGTCCACAACCAGAACGTGTTTATCAGTTTCCTGCAATTATTTGCAGTCTTTTTATCTCATGTCTCTGCAACGCTTGCTCAATTCTCTCCATTTCATCAATGACATTTTTCCATTATTTTTTCTTTCATGCTTCTCTTCTTCCGACCCGGGAAGTGTCGCAAACACAATTGGCTGCTTGTCACACGGTGCATATTTGCAGAAGACGCATCACATTTGAATTTGAAATTCCAGTAGACCTTTAAATAAATCGACATCCTCCCCGACGATCTGCTTTTATGAACGAGAGCGTCTGACATGTGCTGCTCCGCGGCGCTACAGTAGCACATCAGAAGCCCTTAAGAAACAGAAAGAACATAAAACACTCTCAGACAAGCTGCAATTTGTACGCATGAAACAGTCGACTGTGTGGAATTCCGGGGAAAAACACAGCCGGCTCTCAAAGCCTTAAAAGCAGCGTTCAAGACAAAAGTCTTCTGCGTTTCAGCCTGTAATATTCGCACACGTCTGCTGACACGCATTAAACTCCACTTGAAAGGCTGGAGAGGTGTTTTCTCCGCAAAGAAGTTGAAAAATAAAGCTGACAGTTTATCTGCGAGAGTCTTGCTCAGCAGTGTCCGGTAAATTACTGGCCATCCGAGCAGAAAAGAGGAGAGGGATTGGGAGCCGAGCATCACCTGTCTCGGGACGCATCTCCAGAGCCGCTGCTAAATGAAGTGGACGACTGTTTGGTTGTTCTTTTGGCCGGCGTACGCTCTGCTGGAGGAGCTTGACGGCGTCGCTGCCTGCGCAATCAAACTTTGTTTCTTACCGAGTCCTCCACCTGCTACTGGGATTAGCGCTAAATCCCCGGGAAACTGCCGCCCCCGTTTGTTGCAAGTGTGGATTAAGACCACCCGTGCGAGAGCAGTCCGACATCAACCGGACCGTAGCGGCGCGGATCGCATGAGCATACGGACCATCAGAGGTTAAAAAAGTCGATGAAACGGAAAAAAAATTAAACGAAAACAAAAAACTTTGGCTACACACACAGACATGCGTTTTTAGCGCAGTGACATCCCACTACAAATCACTCACGTTAGCTGGAAAGAATAAGACGCGCTCCTTTCGTACTGCGAAAATTGTTTCGGAACTCAGGACGACATTTTCGCGTTGATGCATTTTGTTACTCAGGATTTTGGTTATCTAGGACATTCGTAAGTTGGTGTACCACTGTATGACTTTTTTATTCTATTAAGTAGGATTTATGTTTAATAGCAATTTTTTTTTTCTATTTATGTTGAACATTTAAATGTATACGTTTTAAAATGCCTTAAATGTTTAATACTAAGTAAGCTTGAATCGCAGATGATAAAGCTTATGTTGACAAGTGTGTGTGCGCTTATTACTCAAATCAGATTTGTCCAGTGCTAAAACCTTGAAGTAAGCAAACGTCTCGCAAACTTCCCGTAACTGTCTCTTTGCTCCTAACTATGCCATAACATTAACAGAGTATTAGTAAAAACAGAGTATCAGTGCCACCTTGAGGTCAATAAGGACCATAACCAGAATGTGTTCATCAGTTCCCTGCCACTAATTTCAGTCTTTAATCTAACGGCACTGCTGCGCTAGTTCAATTCTTTCCATTTCATCATTGATATTTTTCCATTTCTCCAAAGCTATACCTTTTCTTTTGTAAACTCGGCCATAAAATGAAATTGTGACCCTTAAAAAGGCTTCAAAGTTGTTAGGTCCAGCAAGGGCCCGACTTTAGCATTAAAACCTAGCATTTGGGTCCCAACTTAAATCTAAACGTCTGCAAACACACACGTGATGTGTTTCCCTCTCCTCCAGACTCCACAGCCCATGTATCGCGCTTCAGCCCATATCGATTTTATCCACACAAGAAGAGCAGTTAATATGCCAAATTACAGAGTGACCTTGCGGAAATCCATCATCATTAAGGCTCCGAGATAAAGTCTTCAAGCTAAAGCCGAGACCTGCGAGGCTTCAGAGCGACTTCCAGGTCAAGAAAGGTTTAAATACATCAACCGCTGTAAAACCTTGTGCGGAGTTCCTGAGTCGGACTACTATAGTGTCCTGAAAAATGCAGTGTTTTTTTTTGTTTTGTTTATACCTTAAAACCTCTAATAGAATGCCATAGCGGTCTAATTTTCAATTAGCTCTATTAGGTCCCGTTCTACTAGTGGGTGCCTGTGTTGTTTTCAACATGTTGGACTCGATGTCAAGGAGCCAGAATATGATAATTAGCCATACATGTGTTGCATGCAATTAGGGGTGGGCGATATGGGTTAAAATTCATATCACGGTATTTTCTAGTGTACAGACGGTATCGGTATTATATCACGATATTGTGTGTGTGTGGGGTATTATTTTATATAAAGTACGAAATTAAAACGCAAGGGGAAACCTGGAGAAGCAGCTGTCATTTTTAATACCGTAAATCTGTTAAAAGTAGTCCAGGCATTTATTTAAAAAAAACATTTAAATTAAATGTCCTGGGTCTATCTTTTAAGAGAGTGCAAGAGGGAGAAAGAGAGAGAGAAAGAGAGAGAGAGAGAGAGCCAGCGCAACTCACGCTTTCCCTCTCTTTCGCGCGCGCGTCTGAATCTAAAGTTGCGTGAAACCAAGGTTAACAATCGAAAACAGACTTTGACCAAAATAAAACGAGCAGAATTTTCTCGTGCGCGCGTTTTTTCGGACTAGCGCTCACTACAGCCGCTCTAAAAAACCGGCACATTACAGACATGGAGCGGCACAGCGCATGCGCGACCCATGCGCCTCGCGGGTGATCTATTAATTCAGTTTCTTACAACGCTTTCTGTATTCGATTAGCAATGTATCTGTGTCGTAATTAAAAGTTATAACGAAACAAATGTATTTTAATGTATTAAAGCGTTGATATGTGTGTATAAAAAGTACATTCATGAAAGTGCCACGGTATCCACGATATTGCAAAATCCATATCGTGGCGCATCTCAATACCGATATTCACGTTAAAACCGGTATACCGCCCACCCCTACATGCAATTATTTATCTTCTTTTAAACTTAAAAAATAATCATAAGCACGTTTACATGATCCTATTTAATTGTAAGGAGTAATTGAAGTGATTTGTCTAAAAAGAAGGCAATAGATGTTTAAATGAGGTAAAGTAACCTCGTAACACCAAGTGTGTCTCATGTGAGCAAAGAGTCGGCTGCATTTCTACTTGTTTGCCATTCCCAGGAGGGGGGCGCTGTTGCTGCCTGTCTGTTTAAGGATCTAATAGAGCAGATTCAAATCAATCCAAAAAGATTCAGTTTTCTGATTCTCCGGTGACTGGAGTCTCCGCAACATGCGGTTTTTCCAACACATTGCACCTTAGTGGTCAAGACACATCAGATTTGATGACATGCTGCTTGATGCTCTTATATACATTGTTTTTAAATTTAGTTAAATTCAAATGTCTGTGTTAGTACACAAGAGTACTCGATTTTTCAACCCTATTTTTCTATTTTTCAACCCTTCCATCAAGATGGCGTTCTATTGGAGGTGGCTTTCTACTAGAGGTGGCGTTCTATTACAACACTTGAGTATATGTTTATGCATTAATTAAAGTTATTTTTGTTTAGAATCGATTTCTCATGTGCCTAAAAAATGTAAATGCTCTTTGAGCTGAATACACCTCCATCATCACTTCCAGAAGAAACCGCTCCAACACATTTTCACTGTACATGTCAACAGAACCTGGAAAATTCAGACACTGGAATCTTCCGTTAAATGTTTAATGCTACATCTATTCTATAATAGCGATTACAGCGGTTGATTGGACGATGACGCCAGTGGGTGTCGTTAAACGCGACTGGTTTTGAGTATCAAGTGAAAGCCGAGCCCACGGAACTGGTTTCTCAGACGTGGACAGCGTGAAGGTCACACATGTACGATCCACACCAAACTCGGAATAAACGGTTCAGTCTCGTGCCATTAGAAGCGGCGCTAACTGTTAGCGGGAAATAATGGCGGTAATTAGCGTTAAGTCACGCAAAATGAGAACTGTAATTGATGTTAAGATGGAATATTACCTTAGGCCACATCCAGGTGACCCAACAGTCGCTCCTAGTTATGCGCTTCAAACCTGTGAATTCTGAGATGTGACAGAGGACGTTTTGCCCTCTCAATGACATCCATATTCCTCAATCGTAGACGCGTTTATCCACAAACAATCTGGCACGGAAGCGAAGAAAGATGCAATTTATTGCAAAGTTGAACTTCAAAGTTGTCCACTGTTTTCCCTTTTTTTGTCATTGCTACTAGAGGCTGTTCCGGCAATTGAATTTCCCCACTGTGGGATCAATAAAGTTCATCCATCCATCCATTCAAGTTAGTGAGTGAAATAGTTCAGTTCTTTCAGAATTTGATACTTTGCTACTTTGACTCAAATCTTTTTCATAGTGGTGACTTGTCACTTGTATTGGGGTAACTTACGTATATAGTACGTATCCGTACTTTTACTTAAGTACGGTTGTCTGGTACTTCTTACATTGCTGAAAGGAAAGGAAAGGAAAGTTACGGAGTAAAAAAGTAAAAAAAAAAAAAACTCAAGTGAAGTGCAGATGCTTCATTTCTGAAAAATTAATAATTATTAAGTTATTTTATTAAGCTATATCGCGGTTCGACCATTGCGGATTCACAACTTTGCGGATTTTTTTCATTACGACTATAAGCAATATATTGTGAATATTCTGCATATTTCGAAAATATCTGCGATATATGAAAATCCCAATTGAAGACATACATCAATCCTGTTACATTTTCTAAGCTTATGAAAACACAAATAACTCCATTAATGAAGGATCAAACTGTGCAAGTGAATAAAGAAAAACAACAGAAAACTGCCACGGCTATTGTAGTTGAAAGGCATTGTGGGAAATGTAGTTTTTGGTCAAAGCACGCTCTGAAATTTATTTTTTGGTATTTATTTATAAACACTCGTAAAAAACAAAAGTAAAAAACTCATGTGAAGTGCTAATAAAGTTTATTAAAGCAGTAGTTTATTAAAGCAGCACCAATCCAGCCTGGAGAGGGCGGGCATCTCTATCGCATCTAATTCACACACCCGGTTGGCACAGATGGCACACACACAAATAAACCTGCGAAAACACACACGTGCACAGATGCCACAGGGTGTGTGTGTGTCAGGACCGGGCCAAACAAACAGCTGTCGGGCATGTCGCTGGCATTACAGCTCTACAGTAGGCAGAGGTTGGTTGGCACATCTCACTGCCAGGCTCACGTGGGCGAGAGAGACACGTCTTCCTCCATGTGGCTGGAGATTCACAGGGAAAAGCATCATCCATATGTTGTGTAGTAACGCGTGGCTGGTTTCTCCCTCTGTTCGTTTGTCGGTACCTGTCTAGGTGTGTCGAGACGTTTCCACATGGCTGGTGGCAAAACTATTTCCTTGTGCTTAATGTGCTTTTCGTCTTCTTTTTATTTAGTTTTTTTTTATACACGCACATGCGGCTTGATACATTTTCATTTCGGCTTAAAACATGTTGGTTACATTATATATGGATAGGTTTTGTTATTGTACATGCATAAACACACATATACGAAAAGATGTGATTACAGTGTATGTGAGTGATATAGTTATTCCAAAACTAAATGATTAAGTAATCAATGAATTCAACTTAATATTAAAAAACTAAAAAGTAAACTCAAACTATCTTTACTCAATCAAAAATAATTACCAAATAAAAAGTCTAAATTGTATTATTGTTGTTGTTGTTGTTATTATTGTTTTTGTTATTAGTATTAAGATTGTTGTTATTATTGTTGTTATTATCATCATTATTATTAATATACTTATTATTATTTTATTATTGTTATCATCACTATTGTTATTATTAGTAGTAGTAGTATGTATGTATGTATTATTATTATTATTATTATTATTATTATTATTATTATTATTCGTATTATTATTTTTATTTTTGTTGTTTTATTTATAGCTAATTTGGTGTGTATAAAACACATTGCGGGTGTGTGTGTATGTGTATAGCAAATTACTACAAATAATAGAAGATACGTTTATATGTAAATAATGAGATTGTTTATACCAAACATACATGACTAAAATAATCAATGCATTCAAATTAACAGTAAAAACAAATACATTAAAGAAAATTGAAGAAAAATCATTCTATACACCTAGAGTTAAATATGGTGTAAAGAACTAAGCAGCAGAAGATGAATACTACTGATGATGATGATGATGATGATGATGATGATGATGATGATGATGAATGATGTCTAACATTTAAATATTATATTAAAAATTCCAGTCCAGACATGTGTGAACTTCTAATCCCAGTCTTTTAATTTACCGTTTCTGTCTTTCCAGCTGATCTGGAATCATCCACAGGCAGAGCAATCACACATCACAGCTCCTTCATCACGACTCCTTCATGCTCAACATTTCCCCGCGGTTAGACGACTCGGAATATTAACAAAGCATGACACGGATGCCCGATTCCTGATTCCCAATCCAATAACACACACTTTATTGCGGCCTTGCGTTTGGCCATGAACGGCGTGGAGAAGAGCGTAATTAAAGAGTCACTTTGTGGGTCTCGTGGAGAGAAGGAGCTTCTGAGATGTCAATTGCACGGTTAGTTCCGTGGCTGGGGAATGGATTGGCTTCCTAAAGGGGAGGGAATGGCTGGTGATGTGTGTGCGCGTCGGCATTAATATGCGTGTGCACGGCCGGGTCTGAATATAGGTGTGAGTGTGAGTCGGTGTAAATCCCGGTGTGTTCCGGAAGCGTGCGAGGTGTGAGGAGATACGTGTCCTCTCATCTGCATGTCTTCATTCTCTGTTCGCAGGATCGGCGGGTTGTACATTTAAAGCAGCGGGAACCAGGCAGCTGCAGCCCAACGCCGTAATGCGAAAATAAAACGCTTTATTATGCCGCTGATATTGTTTTTCTTTACAGACGTTTGATTATTTATTTATATATTTATCATAAGTTTTTGCTGACATTTTAGTAAAGATGGATGGATGGATGGATGATGGACGGATGGATGGACGAATGATGGATGGACGGATGTATGGACGGATAATAGATGGATGATGGACAAATGTATGGACGGATGATGGATAGATGAATGGATGGATGGATGGATGGATGGATGATGGACGGATAATGGATGGATGATGAACGGATGGATGAATGGCTGGATGGATGGACAGACGGATGGAAGGATGGACAGATGAACGGATGGATGATGGACGGATGAAGAATGGATGATGGGCGGATGTATGGACGGATGGTGGATGTATGATGGACGGATAATAGATGGATGATGGATGGATGGACGGAAGGATGGACAGATGGACGGATGATGAATGCATGATAGATGGATGTATGGACGGATGATGTATTGATGGATGGATGGTGGATGGATAACGGATGGATGGATGGACGGACAGAAGGATGGATGATGGATGGATGGATGGACAGATGGATGAATGGACGAACAAAAGGATGGACGGATGGATGGCTTTCTTGTATCCATGGATCAGGGGGTCAGCAACCCCAAAAAAATTAAAAATCCAAAGAGATAAATGCATGAACATAAAAACTGATAAATATGTGATGGATAAACAAATAATAATGTATATATACATTTTAAGTTATTGATAAATATATACAAATATATACAAATTACTAAAAAAGATAAAGAGTGATCAATATATCATGGCATAAGTCAAGAAATGAATTGGATGGACGAATGGATGAATGGTTTCCTGCACCATGGATCAAGGGATGAGAAACCCCGAAAAAATCCAAAAATCTTGAATACAAATTACACAAATATCTCCAGCATTTTAAGATTATGTGCAGCTTAACTAGCTGAACAGACATAAAGATGGATGGAGGGACAAACAGGTGGATAAAGAAGGCAAAATCAGAAAGATGGTGGGATGATTGATAGATCAGGTTCAGCCTGTTCACACTTCTCCCACCAAAGTAATTCACACAAAACAGCGATGGGAAAGAGAAACAAAGGCCGACTAGAATCCCGCTGGCTCGGAGACGGAGTGTGATTCCTGCGGAGCGGAGACGGGCCTGTGATTACTCCAGACCGGCTGGAATTAGCTGAGCTGTAATTACTTCTGATGTGCTGCAGAGGGATCAGCCGGAAAATGTGGTTATTTCCATCAGTGTGACACGGAATTAGGTGACGTGTAGCGGAACGGAGGTGTCGCGTTACGTGGCGAGGTGGCCAAAATAAGAGCCAACCGACCCATCTGTGCAATTACACTCGCAAAAACACGCCATTAGGAAAGCCGGCTCTTCTCGGAGCCCGAGGATTATTACTCGCGAGCCTTCTAGTCCAATCTTGCCCTCTGTTAGCGCTTAGCGGCTAGCACTTCCTCCAAGTCCTCCCATAATCCTAAAACAGGTATGGGAAAACTTTAAATGGTGTGTCCTGCTCTGTGATTGGCTGGGCAAGCAAGTCCCACCTTCATCCCTAGATTCTGCGATCCCATGAAGAGGTCTCAGAAAGAGATGGATGGATAAACCTGCTGTTCTTCACATCCGACAGATGTAGGAGCCGTTAGCATCATGCCCTCATCAAGATAGCAATGTGCTAGCATTAGCGCTGCGAAATGTCAAGCTTTGATGTGCGTGTGAGGCCGCTCCTCGCTCCTGAGATGGCGGGTGGTGTGGATGTGAGAGAAAGGGCGATAAGGAGATGTAAATGTCAAGTGTTCTGCTGAGGAAGGGCTTTGATCCGGACTGGGATCGGCCTACCTGAGATTACCCTGGTCTTCAGAAGCCAGGCCATCTTGCCTTGACCGTATCTGTGCTGGAAAACCACTAGGCATTCCTTTTACATATGAAGAACGTTGGGCATCAAAGAATCTAGGATTTCCTTTGGAGAAGAGATCATCGGGAAATCATCGGTGGAGCAGCAGCTATGGCTTAAAATCGCCCTCAACAGACATTTTTCTGGCATAAAGGATCAACAAAGTTGATCCAAACCAGGCAGGAGGACGTCAAAATAAACAATGCTTCTTAAGTTCTCGCCAAAAAGGGGACGGAAACGACAAGAAGACCCTTTCAGTCTTTCAAAGATCCGATGACAAGAAGACACGCTAAACAAGAGATAGCCAATCAAACCAACGCCATTGTCTGTCACGTTATCTGCAAAGGCCAAAGCGAGTTCTGAATACAACAAAATCCCACCTTCTTCTGGTGAAGACGCCAAAATCATTTGACCAATGGGGTTTATCGATTCACGACGTCTTGAGGTGCTCAAGCAGCTGAACATATTGACAGTCTTCAGTCTCGATTGTTTTGAAACGAGCACAATTTCAGCAACGCTCAGTCTGAAGGCAGGACACACCTCCTGGAGCTGACCAATCACAGAGCGGGACACACCCATATGAGTTTCAGACTCCTATTCTCAAGCATATTTTTAGACTGTGGGAGAAAACCGGAGACCTAGAGAACTTCACAAAAATCAATCCACAACAGTGTTGGCCAAAAGAAAAAGGCAAGTTACTCTTAATTACTAATTACTTTACAGTTTTGTAGTGAAATTACTTTTCTAACTACTGAGTCTGACAAACTTAATTACTGAATAAGTAGCTTAACTTTGTAACGCGGTACACCCAACACTGATCCCCAATCCAAAATTCAAAACCTTTTTCTAGAAGTTTCCGAATGAAGAAGTCAAAGTTGCTGTTGGGGAAAAAGATAAATAAATAAAAGTGACCATGAACGACGTTTGAAGCGTTAGCCGTGCAGACCAGCTGACAGCTGCACATTAACTCGTCCCAGAATCTGCTTCTTTTAACTCTACATCCGCTTCCTGAAAGAACCCGTCCACGGCCAGCTACACAAATCATCACCGGCAGACATTTTCACTTCACTTACGGACACTTGTTATTTATGTGAAGGTGGCGTGTGCGTTAAAAGTGAAGCTTTTAATGAAGCTTGAAAAGCAAGAAGAAGATAAAAGACCCTCGTTTTACCACCAATCATATTTTAAGTAATTAATTTGCGCAAATGCTCTCATTGGCGAATATTCAGGGTTTTTATGACTTGTGGGTGTGGCTGAATTGTGGGCGGAGTGCTAGAGATGAGAAATCTACAGCTTGGCAAATCCAAGTCACACTCTTCACTTAAGCCACACCCACCAACAAAGGTGGGTGTGGCTTCTGTAAATTGCTCATTTTGTTCCTGCGGTTGTTTCTGGACTGTAACCATGGCGATAAACAGCGCTGGGTTTAGATAGACACTCACGTGGTAATACGCGATGGCCTCTCGGTCCAGAGCTCGGCTGACCGCCACCTCTCCGGTCAGTCTGTTGATGCTGAACACGCCCTTGGGGTCTTGATCCGCCCCCCTCCCCGTCAGACGGAAGATGTGGTCTTCCTTCATGTCGGACGAGATCACCTGAATCACAAACACACACACACAGGAAGCTAATTCTGGATACTTTCTAAATAGCCTTAAAAAACGTTAAATATCAATTAAGTTAGTATATCTTCAATTGATGGGGTGCATTTGCATAAGGGGAGTGTCTTGTGTCTCTCCATGTGTGAATTTCATAAATATTCACGACCATGCATACACAAAAGTTAAATAAGCATACACAAGTGCTGACACAAAAACCGACTTAACCAAATGTAAACTATTTTAATCTTTCTGTAAATGAAATGACGTTAATATGTTCACATATTTGTGAAGTAAACACTTTAGCCTACAAGACTAGTTGCTTAAAAGTCTGTTCAGGACTATGCAGTATGGGTTTTATGGCCTTATGTCAGCTACTTATTATTTCTAAAAACTTACAAAGCACGCATAATATTTTTTTTCTAAAAAAAAAAACACATCAGTTTTGCTCGCGAATTATTGTAGAAAACAGTACTTTTTGGCCAGTAGTATGTTGTAAGTAGATTAAATAATTAC
This sequence comes from Paedocypris micromegethes, assembly GCA_028031935.1. NCBI lineage: Eukaryota > Metazoa > Chordata > Actinopteri > Cypriniformes > Paedocypris > Paedocypris micromegethes. The sequence goes on along the minus strand of CM051501.1, from coordinate 23,896,098 downwards.
AAATATCAGAGCATGTCAAACCACCTCAGAAGCCCAAAAACACCCTCAGACCCCAAAATAATAATTTTCTAATAAACAATAATTATTTTTTAATAATAAGTTTCAACAAGAACCCAATTTGTCACCTGTATTTGGGGAGACATTAAAATGGCTGGGGAGCCATTACTGTTAGTATCATCAGTATCATCATCCTTATCATCATCACCATCATCTTCACCATCATTTTTGTGATGGTCATCATTGTGCAAAAAGCTTGAACATTTTAATTGTATGCTCAATCAAAACGGTAAATAACCACAAAAGATTAACAAAGTATTTTGTCCCACATTGTTTCTAAATTATTACACTGTAAGTTAATACAGTAACTAAAAAGCTCATCTTTTATTGAAAATGATATAGCATCAATCGATAACAAACACTTCTCACACAGCAGCAAACACACACACACACACACACACACACACACGCACACACACACACCAGATTGACAGACTGTCATTACTCACATGTGACTGGACAAAAGCAGCGGGAATTTCCAGAGAATTTCGTGGTTGTTCGGGTTGGGGAAAAAAAAAAGAAAAAAATCACAATTAATTCACACACATGAAACCTTTTAACCTTTACACAGAAATTGAACTGTGCGTGTGTGTGTGTGTGTGTGTGTGTGTGTGTGGTCGTGTGCGTGAGTTAGTCTGTGTATGACTGTTATTTTGCGGAATGTGTGTGTGTGTGTGTGTGTGAAGCGTCTTCACATTCGAATGCTGTTTACCATAAGAAGCGTGTAACATTTTAACCTTGAGGCTCCACAATCCCTTCAGTTAGCGCACGGCAACAGTGTTTATTCATCAGGGCGAGCAAACAAACACATCCCGAGAAGCCTCGTCCCCTTCATTACAACAGAGGAAGACGAGCAGCGGGAGACGCTCATCGAACAACATCAGCGTTCATTAGCAGCAGGAAAGACATGAAAGAGCGTCAGAAAGGAGGAACTCCACTCAAACTTCTCCAACAAGCCTCTCTCAACGTGTCCTCGTGGTAGGAATTTACTGGAATTATCGTGAAAACCGGTGTTGAGTTGTGCCACGATATGGATTTCGCAAAACCTTCATGAATTAGATTTTTATACACGTATATAAATACTTTAATACAGTTATTTTGTTACAACTTAATCAACTAATAGAACACAGAAAGCATTGTAATAGGCGGAATTAATAGATCACACCTGTGATGTTTGTGTACTGTGTGTTTAAGAGCGGCTCTTTAAACTAAGAGAACCTTGTTTTTTTAGCAAAGTCGTTTGTAAACGTTTGTTTCACGAGACATTCGGATTCAGACTAAAGCTCTGTCGTGCGCAAGAGGGAGAGAAAGAGTTTTACTATCTCTCTCTCACTCTCTCT
>CM051501.1:23884701-23889701 GCA_028031935.1 Paedocypris micromegethes | reverse complement strand
CAAAACAGGCTTTGGTGGGGAAATCACTTCCACCACCCTACTGTCATGAGCAACAGACGGCTCGAAAACACCCCGATTATCAGGCTGACGTTGGAATTAATGGCCTTAATGTGCTTTAGATATTTCAGCCTCATATCAGTGTTTATTCAGAAAGGCCGCAAACATCGTTTTGGCTTCATTTTCCATGTATGGTGCATCCGAGCAGATTTGAAGCTGAGGTCACCGCGTTATTACGCCAACAGCATCAAGCAGGCATCAGATCTCATAGAACTTTCCCACTACATTTCAAGATAAAATGAGCGGCAGTAGTAGATGGTAGAGTGAGTGGGCGAAAGAAATCGAGAGAGAGAAAAGAGAAAGAGGAGAGACAGTGTGTGAGACAAAGAACGAGAGTAAGAGAAAGCTAAAGATGAGAGATGAGATAGAGATAAAGCATAAGATAAAGCTCTAAAAGTAGAGAGAGGGAGTAGAGTCATGAGAGAAGAGAACAGAACAGAAAGATATACTGTTGTGTGTGGCAGAGAACGAGAGTAAAAGAACATTAAAGAGAGAGGTAGAGCGAGCAGGTACAAGCAATCAAGAGGGAGAGAGAAGAGTGAAGAATAGAGAGTGAAGAGAATAAGATAAGGCTAAAGAGAAAGGTAGAGCAAGTGGGTAAAAGCAATCGAGAGGAGAGAGAGAGAGAGAGAGAGAGAGAGAGAGAGAGAGAGAGAGAGAGAGAGGAGAGACTGGGGGGGATGTTGGGGTCAGTGTCTTGCTCAAGGACAATAAGTTGTAGAACCATAGGGGGATTCAAACCCTCATCCTCTTGGAGTCCAATTCCTACCACTGGACCACTGCCACAAAATCACTGGACCATCTCAACCCTTTCTTAACTTGGCTGTGATAACCATGACATACCATCTATGATCTTGCAATTCCTCTTATAAGCTTACGATCAGGGTACTCTCACAAACTTCCCAGTTGTAGTAGAAGACCATCTCATGGTGCTCTTGCTAAAAGTCTCAGTTCTGGCAAGGTGGAAGGGGATGTGTAGAGCAAGAGGCAGGATTCCGAGCTGCTGGAACCCACAGGCTGTCAGGATGATGAAGCGTGTGGAGGTGGAATGGCACGGGTGGAACGAAGTCATTTGTTTGCAGTGTTGGAGCATGGCACTTGTAGCTAAATTATGTGCAAAGGAACCTGACTGTGTGTACTACAACGACTGTGGCACAAAGAGAATCAAAAAAGTCAAACTCGAGGCTTTACCGTGGCTCAGTAGAGCTGGTAGAAGCAACACATAAGGCTATGGTGAAAGCAATCAAGAGAGAAATAGAGACAGGGAGAAAATTGAAGAGAAGAAGAGAGAGAACAAGAGTAAGAGAAAGTTCATAATAGATGTAGAGTGAGTGAGTGAAAGCAATCAAGAGAGGCAGAGAGAGAGAGCAAGAGAAGAGAAAGAGAGAGAGTGTGAGACAGAGAAAGCTCTAAAGGTAGAGCGTGGGTGTGAAAGTAATCAAGAGAGCGAGAGGAAGAAAAGAGGACGTGAGAAAGAGAAAGTTAAAGATAGATGTAGAGTGAGTGAGTGAAAGCAATCAAGAGAGGCAGAGAGAGAGCAAGAGAAGAGAAGAGAAGAGAAGAGAAGAGAAGAGAAGAGAAGAGAAGGAGAGAAGTGTGGGACAAAGCGTAAGTAAGAGAAGTCTAAAGAGATAGGTAGAGCGAGAGAAGGAACGCAATCAAGAGAGGGAGAGAGAGAGAACGAGAGAGGCAGAGAGAGAGCAAGAGAAGAGAAAAGAAGAAAGAGAAGAGAAGAGAAGTGTGGGACAAAGTGTGAGTAAGAGAAGTCTAAAGAGATAGGTAGGTAATCAAGAGAGGGAGAGAGAGCGAACGAGAGAGGGAGAGAGAGGGAGGGAGGGAAGATTGTCATGATTCGAAATCAAGCAAACGATTGACTTGCAAATGTGTTGTTGTTTGTCCTTCAGAGGTTTGATGTTCCACATTAATAGACGTGGAACCTTGGCAGTTGAACCTTTACTACGACAATGCATCTAATGTGTCCTAGCTCGCAGATGCAACTCCCATTGCCTACACAGGGGGCAACAGCATCAAGAGGGCGGGGCTGTACAGTGAAGTGGGTGAGTGATGAAGAGACCGAAAGAGACTGATGGACCATGAAGAACCTCTGAAGAAAAGGACCACGTTGTGGTAATTGATGAACTCCGTTACTCTTCCAGCATTCAAGGACGGAGCGAGGCGAGGAATGCCGGCTTCCCCTCGCTGTGCTTCTGTCTGTTAGTGATGAGGCTGGAGCCAGTTGACATTGTGAAAAGAGGATAGTCATGAATCTTTAATGTTTCCTGTTCATAAATTACCGAGGTACAATCATCTCTGCGGCAGCTGTCTGCGTCCTGTGAGAGAGTTTGAGTTCTCATTAATAAGTGAAACAGGGCGGCTTAGAGATTAGTGGCATGTGGAAGCCGGTTCCAGAGAAGTGCGCTGGCGAGCCGCATCCCGGATTACGCTTTCTGAAACACTTCTTACAATTAAGCAATAAATGAGGAGCATTACCCAGCTTGCCCAAATTACACTGTCAGCGGAGGCTTTGACACGACTCTACTGCTCATATTTTGGAACCAATGTTGGTCTTACCACGGTTATTTTTCAATGGTTGTTGCTACAGAATTAGCACTATGATGCTACACTTATTACTGTATTACTTTAGACCAGGGGTGTCAAACATATGTAACCGGCCCCCAAAGAGGAATTTGAAAGTGGATAAAAATGCATAAAAGACTTGGAATTTATATTTTTGTTTAGCTGCAATTCTCGGATTATCTGCTGTTTTCATCAGAGTACAACGGCGTATCACTGAGACAGACTGAAAACCTTGTTCTCTACCTCTCCGCTACACCCTCATTAGCCAAATGTCGTTTTCCAAATGGAGAAATGTAGATAAAGAGTGTAGAATTTTCAAAGAAAAATGGACCACGCCCTATTTATTTACAGAGATATTTCTAATATACTGTCTTTCTATACTTTTGATGTGAGGTAAGTAATGGAATGTTTTGCAGAAGGACGGTTTGTTAAATTTCAAAATGTTCTAGTGTTTTTGTGCTTCTTTACACCAAAACAAAGGAAATACAATATTTTGATTATTTATAGCAGAGTTTGGTATAATTTTAATGGTCCGGCCCGCTTGACATCTCCCTAGGCCGTATGTGGCCCACAATGTGAATTGAGTTTGACAGCCCTAAGTAGACCTACAGCTGTATTTTAAAACAATTCATTTTTCTTTTAGAGTTTTTCAACCGTTAATATCAGTCCATATACGTAGATCATACTAGGCTGCCCACTGCTCCGGGTTTGTGTGGGTTCACTGTATGTGCACTTGGATTGGTTCAAAGCAGAGCACTAATTTTGATATGGTTCGCCATATTGAAAATCTCTCTCACTTTACAACTTTAAAACAACTAAAAAATATCAGACGCATTGTGACACCTACATATAAGAGATCTATTCATTTCCTTTCATTTTCATCATTCATTCTTCAAACATTAATTTCCTCTTTCAGGGTCACAAGGAGCGGAATCCAAGCATATTGCTCCTGAAGGCCTACAAAACCAACACAAAAAAGACCTACTTTATAACACAATACTTTTTATACTTTTTAACGCAAAGTCCATTTTTAACAAAGACAACCATAAAACAATAACTAAATCAAGACAACCCCAATCAACCTCATGGAAGACTATTTCCACAATGTTCCACAAAATCTTGCGTACGTTAAGTTTCATTTTTTTTTATTTTATTTTAGTTTCATTTTGGGCTAAACTCTAACTATCATAGCAACTACAAACCATGAAAAACCAAGAACACGGCTTTAATGATCACAAGTCAGTTAAGACAACAGTCACTATAGGAAAAAAAATTGTTGAGCATTGATGGCAGAATGGAGCAAATTCGAACACGTGCTGTAGGAGACAAGATTACGACCCAAGTTTACCCTCGGAAAGTGTGTGTGTGTGTGTGTGTGTGTGTGTGTGAGAGAGGGAGAGAGAGAGAGAGAGAGAGAGAGAGAGAGAGAGAGAGAGAGAGAGAGAGACGTGATTGGCTGCCCACTGTCAGGTTGATTCTTTGGCACAGGGATTCAAAACTTAACTCAATCTTCCCGTGATCCAGAAATGGCTGACCTCGCTTGGAATATGTATGTATAATGCAGACATTATAAGCCACAGTCTCGTCCTTGTTACCCTCTACCATCAAATTCGCTCTAATGCTATTAACAGATTACATCGTGCGGCAATAAATATGATCTAAACCTTCCGTTCGTTCCTCGCAGTCATCAAAACTCATTATTAAAGACTCATATGCACAATGCCCTTGTCAATTGCGCTGAAGACATCCCTATTGAGATTTATAACCGCTCCATTCGACTTCATTTATGCATTAGCAGAGAGACAAGGGCGACAGATGTAAAATCGCATATTCCGCAGTTCAAATGTGGTGTGTGTAGTTATTCAATAGAGTTCCATTTTTCTCCAGCCACAAAATGAGGGAGAAGTAAATTCACGCGGACAATGTTGAAACACTTGGAATGGAGGATAAGCTAATGCATTTTTGACAAAATGCTGTCGAACAAAACACTAAAACTAGCTGAAACTGCTTTCAGAAGTGCAATTAAAAAGCTAAAAGCTGGAAAATAATACATACGTGTGCCCTCTCACCTCATGACCAGTTCATGCTGAGATAGAGAGAGCGAGTGAGAGAGAGAGAGAGAGAGAGAGAGAGAGAGAGAGAGAGAGAAAGCGACAGAGAGATTAGTTAAAGAAAAGGAAAAGGAATGCTAGCTTGAAAAATAAAAAAAACAAATAAAAGGAAAAAGAAAAAAGGAAGGAAAGAGGATTTGGTGGAAAAGTTAATGAAAAAGAGAGAAAGAGAAAATAAGAGTGAGAGAAAGAAAGGAGAGTGGTGGGTTGGGAAGACAAGGAGAGAGAGTAGGTGTAATAGAAAAACAAAAAAAA
>CM051501.1:23872076-23884684 GCA_028031935.1 Paedocypris micromegethes | reverse complement strand
AAAAAAAAAAAAGAGTAGGACGATAGAGACCGAGAAGGAAGGAGAGAGGTGAGAGAGAAGAGGTGAGAAAGATAGAAAATGTGTATAGGTGACAGAAATAGAAAACGGGTGGTAGAGTATGAGAGTGAAGGAGAGATGAGAGAGAGAGAAAGACAGCGAGAGAGCGATTTTCAACAAAATGCTGTCTAACAAAGCACTAAAACTAGCTGAATCTGCTTCCACAACTGCAATTAAAAACCTAAAAGCTGGAAAATAATACATACGTGTGCCCTCTCACCTCATGACCAGTCCACGCTGGCACAAAAAAAGTGGAAATATAAAAGGAAAGTCGGGAAAAAAAACCCCTGCCTGTTAATAGTATTTTCCAGTGGAGCACAACTGAAAACTAGAGAAATGTCAAGGTCAAACTCACAGCAATTGCACTTGCACTTCACACAGAGTTTCACGAGCAAAAAAGACTTATCATCCGCCTGACAAAATGCCAGGGAGTGAAACAAATCATGAAAATAGTATGTGTATTGATCCTTTATAAAGGCCTGAATTACGGCTGGAGTTCTCTGCGTTGTTTCAGCGCGTTCTATTCATCGCCGTCACGTTTCTGGAGGCTAGAGTTACAGCGGAGTGGAAGCCTTTCCATTCCAACTCACACTTATCAGAGATCAAAATCCAATGAAACGGACAGTGAATCAAACACGGTATTAATAAGTGACGCCTCTCTTGGGCGTAATGCAAACCGTCCAGGAACCAACTTCCGTTTGGGACGTTTTGAGAAGTTTATTTCCAAAAGCTGTGTCTGACTGTGATCACGTGACGCATAATGACCCTTCATCTGGGCCCTCATGTAGCAATCACTTCCCCTCGTCTCCTATGAGCTGCGTGATTTGCAGTTTATCTGGAAGTGAGGAGAATGAGTCGAGTTTCACTCGCTATAGAAGCGGAGATCCGTGTGGGAATGATGAGACCAAAAGGAAAGCCCAGATCTTCCTGTTAGACATCACCTGACCTCGTCTGTAGAAAGTTCAGAAGAGAGCGGGAAAGGATGGAGAGAGAAAGATAGAAAAAAAAGTGGGGGTCGAGAGAGTGAGAGAGAGAGAAAAATGGATAGATAAATAGATATATAGATAGTGTTGGAAGTAACACGTTACAAATGTAACATATTACAATAAAATATTTTTGCTGTAAGGCAGTAGTGTAACTTATTGCTTATAGTATTTTCAGGAATATATTACTCGTTACATGCAAGAAACGTGTGAAATCTTTCACTTTCAAGACAATAAATCAGACATTTAATATTTCCTGTTCGTAAATAGATACGTAAGTCATTGGTCTTTCGCTGGTGGAGCGTTGTATTTTATAACGTTGCTCTGAGCTCGAGGTCCGCTGCTATTGGCTCCGCCTGGTTTGCGTAACTGCGGCTAATTTAATATACATTTAATAAACAACAGCTGAAGGTACATTCGCGAGATGGTCTTATGTGCATTATTTCAGTTTAAAGAGAGGATGACAGAGACAGAGATGGAAAGAGAGAGATAGAGAGAGATGTGGCAGATAGTAAAAGAGATAGATGAAGAGAAAGGGAGACAGAGGAAGAGAGAGAGAGCGAGAGAGAGATGAGACAGAAAAAGAGAGATGGAGGAACAAAAAGAGAGAGAGAAAGTGAGACAGAGAGAGATGAGACTGTCACACTCTCGCTCTCTGGGATTCTGTGGGAGGAGCGAGAGTGACAAGGAACTCCAAACAATGGAGGTAAGTGAACAGTTGGTTTAATGACAATGACGAGGACAAACACTCGAAACTTGTCACCACAGGATCACAGGACACGAAGAACAGGGCAACTCACAGTCAGTCCTACACAGAGGAAACAGAATAACACGGAGAGTCGGGAAGTCACATTCCACGGGGACGTTGACGAGACTAGACAAGGAACGATACAAACAGAAGAGTACATATACTGTCCTTAATTGAACCAGGACCAGCTGTGCGGCGGGGAAACTGGGTCAAGGGGCGGAGTCAGGGATTGTGACGAGATGATTTGTGAAAGAGAGAGAGAAAATAGAGAGTTAGAGGGGGAGAAAGAGAGGATGAGAGAGAGATAAGATAGAGAGAAAAAGAGAGATGATGAGAGAGGATGAAGTACAGATGTTCTACAATTCAAGCCGAGCTTTATTAAATAAAACGGCATTAGGAAAGTCTGCATCATGAACAGATCAACTTTCGGACCCTCCTCAGACAAACTCACCCTCAGTGTGTGAGGAGATCTGGGTGATGGTCCCGTCACGCTGACTCGAGTCGTGTCATCCACTCGTCCGTTCACGGCGCGGACAAACAGGACGAGTCCGTCAGTCACGTCTCTTCTAGGAACCAGGTTGAGCTGGTCATCGATCAGGAAATCCGGGTTCGACACCTCAAACTCCACCTTCTCATTTCCTGCGCAGTCGTCAAACTCCACTGCGAGAGAACGGGAGATTCAGTATCACATGATAAGTACAACACTTCATTGTTACATGCTTGTTATACAATTCCAAACACATTTTTAGATTCATCTACTCGTAAAACCCTTTTAAGTCTAAAACCCTTTAAACCGATTAGTTGCCTAAGCTGCTGTACTTATTAGTAATAATCACACAACATGTTAGGTAAAGTTAATCAAAGTCACCAGAGATTTTGAAAGTCTTTGAAAAGTTATGGTGATAACTTCATATATAGGAATGGCTTGCGCACCCATGCACACGGGGAAATCTCCCGAAGGTTCTGATTAAACTGGACCAGATTAACACACACACATGAAACATGTCAAACTGACCTCTCATTCGTATTTCAGGCTTATTCAATATTAAACGTTTAAAACCTTTAAAATCGCATCTACCCCAACAGACCAATTTCCTTGAAAATCTAAAAAGTTCAATCAACCAGACATCTAAACACACGTTGTAAATAATTTATTCCACTATGATCTCATTTATTGTGATATTTTTTATCCTTAAGTTATCTTTAACCCCAAGATTGTCTGGATGGAGAAAGCTCATTGCTTTAAGTTTGACCGTTGATGATTTATCGTCAGCAAGAGAGCAATTGACTTTGACATTTAAGACGTGTTAAATTATTGTATTTCCAGTTTTTAATTGTAATTGTAGAAGGTCTAGTTCAAGAACCTTTTTGGCTGAGAGAGCCATAAACACCACATATTTGTAAAAAAGTAAATGTATGGATTTTTGCGAAACCAATATGAAATGCAGGACAAGTGTCTCAAATTGTTCTGAATCTGATAACGCTGTTATTAATGTTTCACGCGGGTGTAAAATGTCGTCACGCTCATGTGGCTCGTTCAACTTTTAATTCTGACAAAACAAACGTTTTGTAGAAACACAACGCACATCCCGCGGTTGTTCAACACTAGTGCAACAATCTGAAACTCGACAAAAAAAAAACTTTCTGACTCTGGAGATTGCAAGCATAACATTAAAAACTTTTGTATTGCTTAGAATTGTGTTAGTTTTTTTTATTTAAAAGACACACCATATTGCATCCGGTAAATCCACGCTAACGGCTAACTGGAGTGAGCCGCTAAGGGTTCTGGGAGGTGGAGTTTTTATGACCAGAAAAGATTGTTTTAAAATACTATTTAAGTAAAATGACACTGAAGTGATTTGAGTGACAAGTTAGGTTTGATAAATAAAGAAACAGTAGCATTTTTTAAGAGTAAATGAATGCAATTTAGCCAGAAAAGTAAATAAAATATATTTTTTATATTATTATATAATATATAATTCATCCTCCTGGAGTGAAATTATAGTTGTAAGGCACATAAAATGTTCACTTTTCATATGCCAACATGTCGGTTGGTTTTATCAAGTATGGCAGTGTGTGTGTGTGAATAAAAATAAGTCATTTATCATTGGTTATTGAAACGGTGGAGAAGTTTAATCCTTCATAATATCGACTCCGTGTTCCATCAGGTCTGAGCGGGACAGATACGGGCACAGAGGCCGGGCTTATCCCCTCTGATCATGTCCGTCTTCCTCTTATCTCTCGGCCCCACACACCCCGCGGACTCTCCGACATTTCCCCTCTCGGTTCAGTCTCTCTCATCCATCTCCGCTTTTCCGTCCCCGGTCACCATCGTGATGAAATATATTAAAGAATCATCTAGAAACACAAGGTCGTCTGGTGAGAGCAAACAGAAAAACGGGATTGTCTATGAAATATCAAAAATTGTGATTGGATTGATATTCAATTGTGTAATGCTGAGAGGGGGAAAATTGATGGAGTGGTGGATAAGTGGATTGATAGATGAACGGAGAGACAAACGTATACTGATGTGGATACTGTACAAAAATCTCAATGTTTTTAGGACATTCGCTTTTTTTTATAACAGAACGAGAGAAGAATTCTGCACCCAAGTCAAAAAACTGCAGAAAGTATTCGCATACAAAGGTATGTTCTGTATGTTTCTTTCCATCCAGCCTTTGTTGTCAGTTTGTAATCATGGTCTGTGTATATACCACCAGCTCGTAACTTTATTCATTGCCAGATCAGTTTTTGTGTGTGTGTGTGTGTGTGTGTGTGTGTGTGTGTGTGTGTATAGTGAATCCTCGCTATATCGCGGTTCGACCATTGCGGATTCACTACTTCGCAGATTTTTTTCATTACAACTAAAAGCCATATATCGCTGATTTTCCGGAAATTTCGAAAATAGCCGCGGTACAAATATTTTGATAATTCCATTAATATTTAGAAATATCTGCTCTTACTGATGGTCCATTGCATTACATATGACATGTAATTCAGTACAAAACAAAATAAAACACGAAAAGAGAATCATACAATAACTCAGTACAGCGTATGATACATAAAATTAAACCGAACATGAAAGATGCAGTCCAACCTAGTCAAAGTTGACCAAAGCTTTTGTTGAACTTTCTGTTTATCCCCTGCAATGGCTCCCAAGCGTTCTGCTTCTGCTAAGGCTGGTACTGAGCCTAAACACCACCGAAAAAAAGATGACGATTGCTGAGAAGGTGACACCTCTCAATATTGTTGAAAGAAGGCTGAAGTTGGAGTGAATGAATCCACCGTTCACTACATTAAGAAGAACGAGGCGAACATTAGAATAATACGTATAAAAACCATTTAACGTATAAATCAGACTGTAAAAGTTAAAGGTTTAACTAGGAGAAACGTATCAATACGTTCATAAATATGGTGTCTCTTCTTGGAACCTATCTACCCCAACAAACGATGGTCAAGTGTACTTTGTCTACCCCGGATTTAAAATTTTGCTCCTGCCTTGTTGTACAGATTTTTGCCTAGCAACTTTATCCTGTTTTGATCCTGTTCTCGACCTACGCCTGTTTACCTGGACTGTCTTGCCGTGTACTGATCTCTGCCTACCTTTAGTGTTACAGAGAAATGTGGACCAAAATCCAGTTTGCATCCAAGATGACGCCTCAAAACAGAGTTAAAAAGAAACAAAACCAGATGACATCATGATGACAATTTAGACATTTCACACTCGGCCTGAACAACATCCAATAGAATGCCTGCATTTCACACACCGCCTGAAGCCGTGCATTTTATTACACCACATTTGCTTTTCTTCATAGAGCGACTAATCCAAGATGCACGACAATAAATGCCATTGCTGAATGTTAATTGCTCATAACGGTTGATGTACATTACACATAAGCGTTCAACACTGACTTGGCAGGAAAGCTCTGCTTGCACGGAGACAAACATTTGTTAAAAAAGAGCAATAATTAGCTGAACGCTAGTTAATCCTAAAGTCCTGTTAATAGGTGTTTACAAGTGTGATTACAAGTGATGAAATCTAAAGGAAGATCTTTATTGCCAACTTTTGAAAGGCAGAAATACAGTAAAAGAGGAAAAAAAAAGCCTTCTAGTCTTTATTCCTCCATTCACGGTTCCTCACAATCAGCAGTTCTCTGCAGCAGGAGAGTCCGAGTCATTCGCACAGGCTCTGAATGTGATGTGGACTGTGGGCTGGTGTGGAGACACTGAGGATCTTAATGAGCTACTGTGTTCCTGTCTCCTGCTCCGCTGAGATCTTCTCCAGCACCATCACTCTAATGACTTCAGCATGTCTGTCAGACTGGTGAATATGACGCCAGCATCAGCAACTTCCCAACTCTGAAGCTCACAGGAAGCCCCCCAACTCCAGTTTGGGGGCTTTCAATCCATTCAAAATGATGTTGTCAAACCCTCATAAAAAGAAGACGAAGAGATTGCAAATCCCCGAGACCAACCAGGCCTTAAACTGGGCACTCGAAAATAGGTTCTACAAGATAGTATGTATTTACACTAGGGCTACCGCTTGATCATATAGTATCTACGTGAGAGTGGATATATCTACAGAGCTGGTGGAAGAATGATCAACACGATTTTAAGAATCCCATACCAAAACAGGAGAGGGTGATAAAGATGGCAGACAGGAGCATCTGGCTACACTTTGACCTCTGTGGAAGAAGCTGAACCAGGAGAATTCTAGCCGACATAACTCATCCTGGCTTCTTCACTCGCCTGCCCTCTGGCTGGAGATATAAAAGCATGAAAAGCCAGACAAACATCTCAGACGAACATTTTTTAACCATTGGCCATTAGGATTTAAATTTTACGTTCAGAAATATATAGAAGCTTTCGAAAACCGGAAGACGGGGAGGTTGCTTGAAGTCCCCCACTTCCAGTTTTAGGACTTTTTGAACCAGTGGTGTAGCTAAGCTTGTTGCTAACTATTCTCAGTCTATTTGTTCTCCTGTATTTACTGTTGTTTGCGTTGTTTCAAGTTTTGTCTGTATCTCAGTCTTTGAACTCTGTGCTATTACTCGGACTTCGTCTTCTGCCTCTGCCCTTTTTTTTGATCTGTCTGCCTGGTTTGAACTGATTCACTTCTTGACTACTCGCCTGTGACCTCAATTTCGATTTTACCTGCTGTCCATTTTGTTCTATTCTGCTTTGTTGAATCTGCAAATGGATCCTCCTCCTGTCAATTCCTCAGCCTCACAAATACATTCCATACTGTATTTAGATGCCTTCTGTACCTAAATGTACTTCTCTCTCCATCATCAACCCCTTCAGCTAGTCTGAGGAGAACTTTGAGATTCCTAAACCAGCTATGAGATGGCAGTGTGTCTCGGGCATTTTCCGCATGGGACATGTTTGGGACAGACATCTCCTTTAGAATACATTCTGGTGACATCACCAGAAGCCAAAGTCACCTCGGCTGACTCCTAACAATGTGAGTTTGAAGCAGCTAGAGATTCTACAAGATTTCCAGGTTTCCACCCAGCCACTCAGAAGAAGAAACCCCTTTCAGCCTCTAGTATCCACACCTTGTCCTATTGGTCAGAACCCAAAGCTCATGACCACAGGTTAGGGTTGGGAACGTTGAGAATTACTGGGCATGTAACCAATGGGAATCCATCAGGAAAGAATGAGGTAGAAAGGATGATTTGTTGTGGCGACTCGTGATAAGGGAAGAGCTGAAATAGAAGTTGTAGTTACCAATGAGAATCTTGATCACTCCAATTGCTCTGAAGGTAAGTTCTCAGATCGGCAGGAAACAAGAGAATGGGCAAAGACCCACAATGACAAAGAAAACACAAAGTCTAACACGAGCGGTCAATGCCTCCATCTTGGGTTACTTGTCTGCGACCTCGGCTGTGTTTGTTCGGTGCAGGGAGGGTAACTGTCAGTGTGCTCAGCCTCTTCTAAAATCAATACAAATCAAATCCACTCAAGTTTTCTCTCCCGGCACTCAACCTTTTCATCTTCACGCCAGACGCAAACGCTTTCAGGGACGTTTTTTTTTAACAAACGCACTCTCTGACATGCACACAATGCGCCGCCAAACACACTCCTGCTCGCCAACAATGACTACGTCGGAGAAAACAACCATGGCGTTTAACAAAAAGTCGGAATATTACACTTTGCGGATCAAGCGCGGACGGCGAAAATCTCTGAAGCGCTCATTTCCCTTTCCATTAAGCCGTTTCAGATTGCTTTCAGAGAGAAAGGGAAGCGATAGCTGAGCAAACACTCAAAGGCAGGCGTTTGAAGGCATTGTCTGTGTATTTGTCGCCGTGGAGGACAGGGAAATTTTGAAGGGAGACTGACTGACGCTTTGATGCTCGTGTCAATGTCAAATGTTTCTGAGGCTAAATTGCATCACGCTAACCTTCGGCGAGGCCGAGCTGGAGAACACCTCAGGAAGATCCAACACCAACCCCCAATCTGATCTCCTCCACTTCATAAAGAGGGGCATATGTTGCTGGAATGATTGAATTAATTATCTTTTTGCATAGAATGTAATTTCCACAATAATATTAAAGTCAGCCTGACAGACTTTGGATGAGCTCTGAAATGAAATGATGAAATATGCTTCTAAAATGCATTAGTGGGTCTGATTTCGGCGCAGTTTTTAATCAGTCGCTATCCTGAATCTACAATCCATGACAAGTTAGTAATAAAATCCCTGCAAACAAACTCTTCAGACAGATCTAATGCATTAAACATGGATAATGATGGAACCGGGTTTCTCTCAAACTCCTTATTAAATCTCAAAACAAAGCAACACACAATATATGTGATGTGTTGTTGTCTGGCACTTTAGGCCGGTGATATTTTTCTAAAGAATTTCAAAAGCACTTTCCCTCTCATCAAGCAAAACTAGTAATCAAGAAATTAATAATTGAAAATGGACAAAGAAAACAAGACCAAATTTTCTTTTAGACGGATCTTTAGACAAAGATAGTAGTTAGATTTTTTTAATTAACTTTTGGAAAGATTTGTTCATAATATTCTTTTGAACTACAAAATTCTGGGAAGAACAGTAGTCGTCCTTCTCTCACAAATTAATTAAAACTTTAAATATACAGTATATTTGTGGGTTTTTGCAAATAAATCCTTTGTCAATTGACATGCTTTGACCAAAGCACAGTGGAATTTTGAGTAATTAACATCGGAATTTAATAGCTTTCTCAAAAAAAAAAAAAAAAAAAAAACAACAATGAAAAGGTTTAAACAAATCAACCAGATTTCGTTTGAAGTCAATGGGACAAATTTCTGTTCAAGGTCAATTTGGATCGCAACCAAAGTCCTTTATTTCATTTAAGAAGCAAAACACTGCAGTGATTAAAAGAATATTGTGTAGTTCAAGAAGAATTTGTAGTTCAAAAGAAAAACGTCCCAGGTTACCAAATACAGTCTTTTAATTGGTCAGTAGTTTATTTATGTAGCAATTTATTTGTCCCAGTCCAACGCAAAGTCGTTATGCGGAATTAGTAAAAAAAAAAAAACAGTCTGTGAAGAAAAAAATGTCCATTGCTGATCAGTGTTCAGACTATGGGCTATCCCCAAATGGTGTCATGTGACCAAACGTATGTCTCACAAACTCTAGTGCATGAGTCGGAAAGTCTGTTTGTTTATCCGCGATCATGAAAGCACCGGCAAACGGAATCGTTGAAGTCAAAGCCGTTGTGACATTTCAGTGGCGCACGGATCTGATGAGAGGCAAAAGCATCCGATTTCACAGAACTAGCCAATCACAGTCCACCTCTATCCTGCTGTGGACGTCTCCACTCAGCCATTGAAGAGGCAAAGCTTCTGTACAACCCTTTCCTTTCATGTCTGGATCCTCAGATCAAGACCATTAGAAGGTCGATCTAACGTTCCCGTCTGAAGTCACAAACACAGCATCCATCCTCTGGAGAGAGGACAAAGGCGCTTTAGCGTTGATGCATTAATACTCCAAAAACACGAGAATGTGAACCCAACAACCACAATTCTCCAAGGCGAAGACCTCAACTTTCACGCAAAGGTTGTTCCGCTACTTCTCCGGAAATTTCCTCCTCAGCCGAGCACGTTTTCTCACGCCGTTCCTTGTCCTCGCCCTTTGAGAGTTATAGACAGGTCAGCTGACTACAAAATGTCAGATGTAATTGAAGGCAAGGCTCGGCACAAGCTCAATAATTCCACATGTTCTCGCCTCACCTCCACCTACTCACCTCTCTGGATGGAGTCCGTCTCAAGAGCTTTCTTAACAAGAGCGGCCTGATCCTGCAGAACTGACCGTCCTCATCACCCTGTCCTCGTTCTCTCTCACATCGGCTCGTGAGTACCTGAGTTTTGTAGATCAGACCCAAGGAGGACGACTGATTCTTTCACCTCAGGTCTGGAGCAGAAAGACAAGCACCTTGGAAGTTGCTTTGATTTACTCTTGGGCTTTCTGCCGGAACCCACTGACATTCACAGCTTCAAGGTTCACGGAAGCAGATCTCTCCGGACCGCTGTAATCACTAGGCTAAGCTACTCGGATCTGATTCTGCTTGGTGGTGTAGCTGCCAACCACTTTGTTCCTTGCTTGTTTGAGGGCATCAAGCGAGGTCAGACCCAGCACTCTTTAAGATGAATCCATCCAGCCTTACCAACATTATAATGTGATCCAAAGCGGGTCAAGTTTGTGAAATAGCTCTTTATCCGAACATCGATTTACCCTAATGTCAATTTGAGACATTTTTTTAACCCTCCTATTATGTTCGAGTCAAATTGACCCGTTTTTAAAGTTCAAAAACATTTAAAAAATTTTAAAAATACTTAAAAGTCTTTTGTTTTTTTTTTACATTGAATCTTGTCCTGCTTAGTTTATTCGGTGTAATTATTATATGAAAAATATATCGATTCAGTTGACGTATTTGTAACGCCACGCTACATGTTTTTTGTTACAAAGACACTGTTCGGTTCAAATGTACCCGTGTAAAAGTTTACAAAAAAAAAAAAATACTTACGAGTGTTTTTGAAAACATTATTTGAAACTTCTGCTTGTCTTAGTTAGTGTAATCTACATATAAATAAAAAATTTACATATTTGTAACGCCTGCTTTTTGTTACTAATGTTCAAGTCAATTTGACACTTCAAACTAAATAGAAGCTAAAAAGAGTCAAAAAGTTCAAATACTATGTTTCTTTGCAACAATGAGACAAAACACCGCTGTCTCACACTCACACACTCTCTCTCTCTCACACACACACACACACACACGCACACACTTTTGTGTAACTTTTTGGTTTCTGACAATAATATGCATAATAAAAGGCCCCGGGTCAAATTGACATGCAAACATTATTGATGTTCCTGTGAAACGAACATAACAGGAGGGTTAAATAAACCTGGTTGATTTCTTTTAAATTACTGTTTCAAATTTCAAAAATACACTGGATTTCAATACACTGGACATTGGCCAAACACCCCAATCTGCAAAATGGACAGTAAATTTGAAAACGGAAAAAATAAAAATACGTTGTGAGTGTGTGTTTAGACCACTTAATCTATGTTCTTTTTCTTTGCCATAAATTCCATTTTCAATGGTTTAAAACTGCATCATAAAAGGGATTTGTACGAAGAATTCTATGGTAAGTCGATGTTTGCGTTAACTAATGAGTTTTCTTGTACTATCAATCATATGTTGAAGTAGGAACACAATTCCGTTCGTCCCTGCTCTAAATGAGAGTTCTCAATGCAATACATTGGAAAAGTTTGGTCTATTAGAAACAAGAATTTGATCAATGAGGGTCAATGAAGTGGAGCGGGAGAATTCACCGTAAGACTGAAGTGTTCCAGGGATTCGAGAACCTACACGAAAGCCCTTATTCTCTTGCTTTTTCCATATAGCAAACATGAGTTCAAATCAGTGACGTTCAAAAGTCTCTATGAACTCAGACTTTCCGACCAAGGGCGGAAAGAAAAGTCTCTCAAAGATGCTGGATTTGGCTAAAAGCGTCTATTGTGGCCGAGAGTCTTTCAGTTGTGTGAGGAACAGACCTCTACTGGTTAAAGCATTAAACTAATCCACCGAGCAGCAAAATATCTGCGGACCAAACATCTCCGAATACAAGACATTCCATCCGTTTGATGGATCGGTGAAGCCAAATAATATTTTTAATTGCAGGTTGAGATAAAATTTTAATACATATATTTAGACGTATATACATAGAATTAATTTATTTTGATACAGTGAACACATACAATATTGGCATACAATCATTTGTCCAGATATTTTGTATTGTTTTGTTTCAAATTTGTAACACTGTTTGGTAAACAGGTAAACACCGTTTGTAACATTTGTAACGTTGGTAAAATTGTTTATTATTTGTAAAAAAAAAAAAAAAAACAATGCACGTTTTTATGTATTGTTTTTAATACTACTATATAAAATGATTATCAAGTTAACGAACAACAATTATAGCCTGTCTTGTATTCGTTATTTAAATAAGTGTGTTATTGGTAATCTTAATAAAATGCCAACAACAACTTTAGTTATTCGGTGTTTAGCACATATATCAGCACTAATACTTTAATTCTAAAGTTGTAAATTAAGTAAGAAGCTATTCTTCTGAGAATGCAAATATATAAATACATATTTTTTTTTTTATTAAGATTGTTATTTTCTTATTACTATTACTAGACCCTTGTAAAGTATTATTTTATCTGTTTTTACCTCAATATTTCTTAAAAGGTCTAAAAAAAGAAACATTTTGTCCTTAGTTGAATACTCACACACACACACACACACGCACACACACACGCACACACACAC
>CM051501.1:23852625-23872063 GCA_028031935.1 Paedocypris micromegethes | reverse complement strand
ACACACACACACACACACACACACACACACACACACTAACATCAGTGTTTTAACTTGTTTTCAAGGTGCAATGTCTGATGATATCACGCTAACGTTTTAGGGATATACACGCTAATTTACCACACTTGTCACTTAAAACCGTAAAAAAAAACATTACAACGTTTATTCAATTTATACTCTATTTATACTATATTTTTGCAAAGGTTCTGCATTTGCACTTTTACTCGTAATAAGTCGCTCATGACTCACTTCTGAAGTTTAAGAACTGACCTCAGATCAGTCCTTTAACCTTCATGAACTGTTAGTGGTCCGTGCGTGATCATGTGACCCTTCCGGATGCGGACGAACATCTTTAGAGGGGTGTGTGTGTGTGTGTGTGTGTGTGTGTGTATGGTAATGGCGGTGGAATAATGAGAGTGTGTTCCGCTTGCTTGTTATCTCAGAGACAGCAGACCGGAGCAACAGGTCTCCGCTTCCATCCACCCACACATGCAAACACACACATACATTAATGAGCATCCAAACACCACGGACAATTCATATTGTGGCCCTGCTTTGCCAATCTCTGCTCGCTCTGATGTTTTAATCTGTCATTAGAATGTTACCGCAAACGGCATTTGATAAACCGGGAAAGTTCGTTTTCGTGGACACGTGATCGCGTTAAAACGGTTTGCTAAGCAAGTGTGTTTGAGTGTGTTGGAAGTCAAACAGAGAGAGAGAGAGAGAGAGAGAGAGAGAGAGAGAGAGAGAGAGAGAGAGAGAGAGAGAGCAGAGAGAGAGAGAGAGAGAGAGTTATGCTGAGAAAAAGAAAGAGAAAGTGAGAGAGAAAGAGAGAGAGAGAGTTATGCTGAGAAAGAGAGATAGAGAAAGTGAGAGGGGGGGTTAAGCTAAGAAAGAGAAAGAGAAATATAGAGTAAGGCTGAGAGGGAAAGAGAGTTATGCTGAGGAAGAGAGAGAGAGAGAGAGAGAGAGAGAGAGAGAGAGAGAGAGAGAGAGAGAGAGAGAGAGAGAGAGAGAGAAAGTTAGGCTGAGAAAGAGAGAGAAAGGGAAAGATAATTATGCTGAGAAAGAGAGAAATCTAGAGTGAGAGAGAAATAGATAGAGAGAAAGGGGCAAGCTGAGAGAGAGAAAAAGAAAGAGAGAAAGTTAAGCTGAGAACGAGAGAGTTAGGCTGAGAGAGAGAGAGAAAGTAGTGCGGAAAAAGAGAAAGAAAGAGAGAGAGAGAGTGAATGAATGAATGAGAGAGTTAGGCTGAGAGATGGATAGAGAGAGATCAGAGATAAGACAGACGTGAAGATAAAGACCAAAATAAAAGATCACACACAGATAAAAAAGAAAGCCAGAAAAAGGGAGTATAAAAAAATGAGTAAGAGAGCAAACAAACAATGGGAACAAAGATTAAGAAAGAGAAATAGAAAACCATAAAAGAGACAGAGAAAGAGAGTGAACAAAATGTGAACACAACGTAAACAGAATAAACACAGAACGTAAACATACAGACATAGAGAAACAGCGCGAGACAGCAAGAGCGAATGATAAAAGAAAAAGGTAAAAAAACAAAACAAAACCAAATAAGCTTCTGTTTTTTCTTTCTCCCGCCAAAATCCCAAAACTCAAAGCGTCTTTGGATCACGACTGACAAACACACGGTGTGGATTCGTCTGTTCCACGTCACGTCAAACAGGAGCGTCACAAAAGCTTCGTTCTATTTCTGTTTAGATTTTCATCTCTTCACTCTGTGATTTAATTTCAGAATCGGGAAACATTATGTTCTGCCGTCACAAAACAACAGCCAGAGAGGAACCTAGGGCTTATTAAAATTTAATAAGGTTCTCCAGGCAACTTTCTCTCGCCATAATTGCTTTGTGCATTTCCCCGATGGGGATCCGAGCGTCTTGTTTGTTATCGACACAAAGCTGCTGAAACCACATCCAGCCGAGCGCTTTCCCTCCACCGTCTTACAGCGCGATCAACCCGTAATTAAACTTTGAATTGGTGTGTGTGTGTGTGTGCCACGTCACGGCAATATTTACGCGTGGTCGCATCGCAATGGCGGCAATTATGTGACGGCAAAAGATGCGATTTAATTGAACAAGTGTATCTTAATTTCAGCATCGCAAACTGTAATTAAGCTTTGAGTTCTTTGCATAGTAACAATTACGCGTTCACGTCGTGTCGTTTGGGAAACGACAACTAAAAATCTCAAGTTAATTACTGTGCTTAGGCGAATATACAGTTTTCCAATTTTAGCGGCTCAAAAACTCTTTTTCTTTGTCTTTATTTACTTTGTCTTTATGCAGCTCAATTACAAAAAAATTGAAACTTTAGTGACTCAGCAGGGGCTAAATAAAGTGTTAGAACAATAAAAATAAACTAAATACTATCATTGATATCGGAATAGACATAGAGAACAGACCAAAAAGCATCCAATAGATCAGCGCTAACGGCTAACAGCTAACGGCCAGAAATGAAGTCCAAAAGCTTTTAGACGGAACAGTATAAAACGAAGAACACAGACAAGAAATTGACACCAGGGAACAAACACAATCAAAACGCTCGGTCTGGCAAAACAATCATTCGCTAATCCTTTTTAAGAGGAGTATTTAGACAGAAAAACATTTTATTTATAGTCCTTTGTAGTCAAAAAAATCCACTTAAATTAAATAAATCAAACAAAATTGACAGGTTCGTCTTGCACCGTCACAATTTAAACTCAAGTTCAATCAATGACCAATTCGACAAATTTTGAACCACTCAAAATCTTAAGAATTCGTTCCGAAAAAGCAACTGGTCCGATTAACCAGAATTTACTGAGCCAGACTCCAATTCTATTGCATGTTTTTGGACTGTGAGAGAAAATTGGAGACCCTGAGGAAACCCACGCAGACACGGGGCGAACATAGAATATAAATACGTAAAGACGACAATTGATTTTCAATCTTGGATGCTAATTGGGTCTTTTGAGACGACAGTAGATCATAATTATGGCTGTCAAACGATTCACATTTTCTAACAAATTAATCGCACTTCCCTGACCAAAATAATCGCGATTAATCACAATGAAATGACTAATATTGGATATTGCAATATTAACAGTGACAAGATCGATGAGACAAGCAAGTGCCTGTTCTTAAACACTTTGCGCCTAAATAGCAGCAGGTGAAAACAATCACTGTGAGCTGCTGATCATAATGAGCCGCACCTGGCTCTCTGGTGTCTTTTGGCACGTCCCCAAACCAAAAGTGACAAAACTGCAACTGTGATTAACAGCGGTAAAAATTATTGACGCGAATGAGCATTTAAAATGAATCGCAAGCGTCAACGCGTTAACTTTGACAGCCCTAATAATAATAATACAATGTTGTTTCTTTTGTTGACGAAATGTACAATTGTTCCAAACATTTACCATGGTAGCAATGTTGACTTATTAAAACAATGCATCATGGGAGTTTATTGCTCACATGTTTTCCAAAACTCGTTTTTTCTTCAACAGCAAAAGTTGGAGACAATTTCGCCCAAGTGAATGTCGCACAAACAGGAGCGTAACATCCACAAACCACGTGGATGTAGTTCCCATCGCCGTGAGCTGCTCGCTGAAGCATCAGAGGAATAACACGCAGGTATCAGTCGTGCAGCAGATGTCACACCAACCCACATCCTGGTGTCACATACATCTTCCTCACGCAGATGGCACTTTTTTTTTCCCCGACGCCGAATCTAGTTCTCACATTTTCATTAAGTGGGCTAATGCCGGAGCTGCGGGTAAGTGATTTTGGGTGACAAAAACAGTGAGCTTTATGATGTCTCCTGTCAAAGCCCTAGCAATTCCAAAGCTATGAAAGTTAACTTTCCTGCAGACGGGAAGATTCAGACGCCATCTTGAGAAATGATTCTCCCTGGTTGATTGCTTTTCTCACGGAAGGTGAGAATGAAGTGGGAACGACAGACATAACAGACGCGGCATCTGCTGTGAAGTGTTCCCAGAACAAGCGAATCCTTATTCATTCCCATTAGATGGAGAAAGACCCTCGCAAGACCAACGGTTTCAGTTCTACACCTCGACACACAGAAATACCTCCAACTTCCAAGTGGATTTCTGGATTAAGAACGATGCATGAGTTGACTGACCAATCAGAAGGTGGGACAAAAAAAATCACATGGTGAGACAAAAAAATGCTTACAAATGCTCAAAATGCTCAGAATGTCGAAATAAATTACAACGATTAAGAGAAAAATCTCTGCTCTGTGTGTGTGGTAGATTATCGTTTAACTTCGTGCTAATGTGATTATCTATTCTCTTTTTTTCCAGTGATTTCTATTAGAGATTGAAACTTTCCATTAAGTTCAAGTTTATTTATATAGCGCTTTTCTTAGTTCCAGACCAACGCAAAGTCGCGGTGCGGAATTAGGGAAAAAATTTGTCTTTAAAGAAAAACATGCCCATTGGTCAACAGTGTTCAAAAAAAAAGAAAAGAAAAAAAATGAAAAATGTCCATTGTTCATCGGTGTTCAGACTATGGGCGATTACATCTTGTTACATCTAATTATTACATCGTAATTTCAGGCACGAAGCAAAGCACGTACAATGTGAAATCAATGTAACTGTAAAATACTGCAATAAATATTTAAAGCGTTTGCTGTGTGTAAAGTGCGGCGAGGGAAAATATGCTAATAGCAACAGTAGCTTCCCGGTTCACGCAGACGACACCAGTCATTAGTTGAAAGCGTTATTATTCACTTTAATAGTTACATGCATTATATTAATTATTCCCTCTCCATCTCCAGATGCATTTTAAACTATTGCACAACATTTCATCATGTGGTTTCGTAAAACACGACTCAAACGGGGGGTTTTCCCAGAACGAATTGCGAGTGATAAACAAACGAATACGTGACGTGTTCTAATGGAAGTAGATCAAGTCCGTAATTTTGCATTCGTCAGTTGATTGATAAAGAACGTGTTTGGCGTGTATTTGATGACCAGCTTCGCCAACACATCTTTACTTTATCTGGTGTGTTTTCGGCTCTGGGCAGAGATTTCTGAAGCGGTTTCTTCGAGGATTGGATATAGAATGCATAATGTGATATTTCTGTGTTTCCAGAGGTTCTGAAGCTGAAGGTTTGGGGAGGAACATCTGCGTTTGATCTGAGGAACGGCTCGGGGAATCTAAAGAGGATTGGCATCTTAATTTATCGGCACAACAAACTTCAAAACGTTTTATTAAAAGCATGAGTTTCTGTCAAATCTCATGAAGAGAGAGAGAGAGAGAACGATAGAGATGACTGAAAAAAAAAAGACGAGCTCAGAGAATTTGGGAGAAAACGAGCTTATAGGATTTTTAAATACTAAAAAATGATTGCATTAGAAGTATAGTATAGAGGTGAAGAGTAAACCAGGTATATACGAAAAGAAGAGAGAGAAAAAAGAAAGAGCGCATGAAAGGGGTGATAGAAAATGGGTATAAAAAGTTTGAGAAGACTCAAGGTTATTGTTAAATTGGCATTGTAACGTCACTTTTCTCCAAGAATTTCAGAAGAAGAAAAAAACAAAAGAAAGAAAGAAAGAGAAGTGGATGGAATAGTATGCTGAGAAAAAGAAAGAGACAGTGAGAGAAAGAGAGAGAGAGAGTTATGCTGAGAAAGAGAGATAGAGAAAAAGTGAGAGGGGGGGTTAAGCTAAGAAGAGAAAGAGAAATATAGAGTAAGGCTGAGAGGAAAGAGAGTTATGCTGAGGAAGAGAGAGAGAGAGAGAGAGAGAGAGAGAGAGAGAGGAGAGAGAGAGAAAGTTAGGCTGAGAAAGAGAGAGAAAGGGAAGATAATTATGCTGAGAAGAGAGAAATCTAGAGTGAGAGAGAAATAGATAGAGAGAAAGGGGCAAGCTGAGAGAGAGAAAAAGAAGAGAGAAGTTAAGCTGAGAACGAGAGAGTTAGGCTGAGAGAGAGAGAGAAAGTAGTGCGGAAAAGAGAAAGAAAGAGAGAGAGAGAGTGAATGAATGAATGAGAGAGTTAGGCTGAGAGATGGATAGAGAGAGATCAGAGATAAGACAGACGTGAAGATAAAGACCAAAATAAAAGATCACACACAGATAAAAAAGAAAGCCAGAAAAAGGGAGTATAAAAAAATGAGTAAGAGAGCAAACAAACAATGGGAACAAGATTAAGAAAGAGAAATAGAAAACCATAAAAGAGACAGAGAAAGAGAGTGAACAAAATGTGAACACAACGTAAACAGAATAAACACAGAACGTAAACATACAGACATAGAGAAACAGCGCGAGACAGCAAGAGCGAATGATAAAAGAAAAGGTAAAAAAACAAAACAAAACCAAATAAGCTTCTGTTTTTTTTCTTTCTCCCGCCAAAATCCCAAAACTCAAAGCGTCTTTGGATCACGACTGACAAACACACGGTGTGGATTCGTCTGTTCCACGTCACGTCAAACAGGAGCGTCACAAAAGCTTCGTTCTATTTCTGTTTAGATTTTCATCTCTTCACTCTGTGATTTAATTTCAGAATCGGGAAACATTATGTTCTGCCGTCACAAAACAACAGCCAGAGAGGAACCTAGGGCTTATTAAAATTTAATAAGGTTCTCCAGGCAACTTTCTCTCGCCATAATTGCTTTGTGCATTTCCCCGATGGGGATCCGAGCGTCTTGTTTGTTATCGACACAAAGCTGCTGAAACCACATCCAGCCGAGCGCTTTCCCTCCACCGTCTTACAGCGCGATCAACCCGTAATTAAACTTTGAATTGGTGTGTGTGTGTGTGTGCCACGTCACGGCAATATTTACGCGTGGTCGCATCGCAATGGCGGCAATTATGTGACGGCAAAAGATGCGATTTAATTGAACAAGTGTATCTTAATTTCAGCATCGCAAACTGTAATTAAGCTTTGAGTTCTTTGCATAGTAACAATTACGCGTTCACGTCGTGTCGTTTGGGAAACGACAACTAAAAATCTCAAGTTAATTACTGTGCTTAGGCGAATATACAGTTTTCCAATTTTAGCGGCTCAAAAACTCTTTTTTCTTTGTCTTTATTTACTTTGTCTTTATGCAGCTCAATTACAAAAAAATTGAAACTTTAGTGACTCAGCAGGGGCTAAATAAAGTGTTAGAACAATAAAAATAAACTAAATACTATCATTGATATCGGAATAGACATAGAGAACAGACCAAAAAGCATCCAATAGATCAGCGCTAACGGCTAACAGCTAACGGCCAGAAATGAAGTCCAAAAGCTTTTAGACGGAACAGTATAAAACGAAAACACAGACAAGAAATTGACACCAGGGAACAAACACAATCAAAACGCTCGGTCTGGCAAAACAATCATTCGCTAATCCTTTTTAAGAGGAGTATTTAGACAGAAAAACATTTTATTTATAGTCCTTTGTATCAAAAAATCCACTTAAATTAAATAAATCAAACAAAATTGACAGGTTCGTCTTGCACCGTCACAATTTAAACTCAAGTTCAATCAATGACCAATTCGACAAATTTTGAACCACTCAAAATCTTAAGAATTCGTTCCGAAAAAGCAACTGGTCCGATTAACCAGAATTTACTGAGCCAGACTCCAATTCTATTGCATGTTTTTGGACTGTGAGAGAAAATTGGAGACCCTGAGGAAACCCACGCAGACACGGGGCGAACATAGAATATAAATACGTAAAGACGACAATTGATTTTCAATCTTGGATGCTAATTGGGTCTTTTGAGACGACAGTAGATCATAATTATGGCTGTCAAACGATTCACATTTTCTAACAAATTAATCGCACTTCCCTGACCAAAATAATCGCGATTAATCACAATGAAATGACTAATATTGGATAGAGAGAGAGAGAGAGAGGCAGAGTGAGAGAGAGAGAGAGAAAGAGAGAGGCAGAGAGAGAGAGAGAGAGAGACTACTTCTTCCACTGTGTGTCCTCAGGTTCTTGTAGATCAGACTCTTCCACATTTACATTCAGTAGAAACGTTCTCAGCTCCACCAGAGGCTTCAGCCGACGGCTTCATTCATCTACATTACATTTATCCACCATCACTCTCTCCTCCGTTCCGTGTGGCCTGGCCATTAAAGTGTCTGTGCCTTCAGCAGGCCTCCAGTTTCTCCAGTGATAATCCCGCACTGGTTTGATCCGCTGTTAATCGCAACATTTTAGTGAAGGACTTTTTTACATTAATAGGTTTATTGCAGCTTACGGCAATTAACTGTTAGGAACTTTTACACCCAGAAGTTATGAGTTGATCTACTGAATGAAACACGTCACTCATTAAAACCGGATTAAACTGGATTTATTGCTTAGTGCAGAGGCTGAAAACTGTTGTTTTTTTGGGAAACTGTAACAATTGCTTTGAAAGTAGAGAGAAATGTCTATTGGTTATTTTTGACATTCCAGTAGAAGAAGCAACATTTAAGTTTAAACTCATCTTAACTATAACACGCCCAATCTGACTCCGCCCATCCCAACATTCCACTTACACACCATTTCCACTAGACTAACTCAGCCCAGCTGAGGTCATTCTTCTTACTCTGACTCCACCCAATATGATTCCGCCCAGCTGAACCTATTCCTCTCACTTTGACTCCACCCATTACGACTCCACCCAGCTGAGGTCATTCTTCTTACTTTGACTCCACCCAATTTGATTCCACCCAGCTGAACCCCTTCAACTCACTCTGACTCTGCCCATTACGACTCCACCTAAGTGAGGTCATTCCACTCATGCTGACTCCACCCAATTTGATTCCACCCAGCTGAACCCCTTCAACTCACTCTGACTCCGCCCATCACAAAACCAATCTGAGGTCATTCTTCTTACTCTGACCACCCATAATGATTCCACTAAGCATGACTCCGCCCATTATGACTCCACAAAGCTGAGATCATTCGTCGTACTTTGACTCCACCCATAATGATTCCACTATCTACTAAGCATGACTCCGCCCATTATGACAAACCCGCTGCGGTCAACCCACTCACTCTGACACCGCCCATTACAATGACCCACAATTGTTGTATTATTTATGTTTTCATTTTTAATTAAATACTATATATAGAAATTATTTATAGAAATTATAGAAATTCTCAACACTGGAGCTGCTCTACACCGACCTCGTGCCATTTTGGGATCCATCATCTGCCTGGACGAGAAAAACAGGGGATTTCAGCACAATAGATGAGGTTCGGTAATCACTTATGAACTCCTTTCGCTCAAATTACGAACATGCAATTCTCTGATGCAGGTTTTCCTTTTCTCCGTCTGCCCGGCGCTGGTTGCGGCGATTCGGAGAGGTTATTATAGCTATCTTTATAAAAGCCCAATTCAGCAATCATCAGCAACTACGGAGCAATTTTAGTAGTTAAAAACCCTCCCCGGACTTAAAGAGAAATAAGATGATGATAAAAAAAAAGCTTTGATTTGCAGAGAATCTTCAGGATACTTCACTCTCACAAAGATGAAAGAGGAAAAGTTTTTGTCCTTCTGTGAAACACTCTGTAGTTCTACTCTCCTGTGGACACTTTTCGGCGTTACAGTTCTTTATAGTATTTTAAACTGACCTCGGCATCGTAAACAAACCCATTTACACACAAACACTCTAAACCAGGACAGCCGTAAAAATAGAAAGGAAAGAAACAAACAAACGTGAAAACAAAAAAGGAAGAGGAGATTTATAAAACGAAAAAACACTTTAAAAGAAAAAAGCAAGAGGGAAAGAGACTCTAAGGCAAAGAGAAAAACAAAAGGAGATAGTATAACAGAAATGTAAAGAAAAAAAAAAGTAAAGAAGAAAAATGAGAGTGAAAGAGACTGAAAGAGAGAGAGAGAATGAAAGATAGATATTCACAGTGGTTCACAGTGATAGTGACTTTTAAGTTTTGTGAGAGGTATAACAAGAAAATGAACGCATTGAAAAACGATAGATCTTTAAAAAAAGATTAGAGTAAAAGGGAGTGAAGGAAAAAAGTCAAAGAAATTGTAGAAATTGTGCAAATGAGAGAGACGGAGATAAATGACAGAATGGAAAAAAGGACAAAATTGTCAAAAGTTAGAATCAGTTTTCAAAGCTAAATTCACAATTTCCAGTTCACATGGATGTGGAGACAATCCCAGTCCCTTATCTGCTAACGTCTAAAAGAGGAGAGATATAAAAGATAAAAAAAAAACTTTGAAGGGAGACTCTTTAAGACAAAGAGAAAGAACAAATAAAAGGAAAAGAAAGAGTGAAAGAGACTGTGTAAAAGAGAGAGAAAATGAAAGGAAGATAGTTAGATAAAGTCTGTGCAATGAATGCAAGAGAGAAACAGATAGATTTAAAAAAAAAGTAAGCGGGAGTAAAATAAATTTGAAAGAGTAAAAGGGAGTGAAGGAAAAAAGTAAAAAAAATTGTGTTAACGAGAGAGACAGAGATTAAATGACAGAATGGAGGAAAAAAAGACAAAATTGTCGAAATTTTGAATCAGTTTTCAAAGCTGCGTTAACTATTTCCAGGTCACAAGGATGTGGAGATAATCCGAGTCATTAATCTGGCTACGTCTACAGCAATGGCCTAAAAATCTCATCAACCAATCATGGACACTCATGCAACAACCAATCAAACTTGGGTCCTCTTGCCACATAAAAAATGTACATAAAAAAGATTCGGCTGGAGCATAGTAAAACACAAATTTTAGATCATCAAAAAATGTCAAAAATGTCAGATTTTTATATCTTTTATTACATTTTACCTGAACCATTTAACCATCTAAATGTTGAAAACTCATTGAAACACAAGCTTCGGTGATTAATCGAACAGATTTTCCAAATAAGCTTAGCCGATTCAATTTGTGCGCAATCTGTTTAAAAGCCTCACGCTGGTGGCGGTGAAAAGCGTGAGGCACAACAAACAGCGATACTAAAACACCACCGACAATTTAGCAATTAGATGGCAGCGAACTGATACGATTGGAGCGCGTTGGGTGTTAAAAGCCCGTTCTTCCTGTCGAACAATGCTTATTCAAATGCGCGGCAAACACGCTTTGAATTCCGCGAGCTCATTAAAATGCATAAGTTTGCCACTGACCTTTTAGGCAGCGGAGATGAAGCCGAGTCTCCTCTAATGGCTCGGTTTGTTTAAACACGCTGAGCGCTGGAGAGCATTAAAGCCGACACGTTCTATTAGCATGATACACGCTTTACGTTTGCGTTCAGAGCTGCAATTAAAAAGATCATGTTACTAATTGATGACCATAAGCCTTGGCAAACCGGTCTGCTTGGAATTAAACGGCTTTGTTTCCCGTTCAGGCGTCGTGAAGGATGCAGACGCGAAGAGAATTTGCATCGGGAACGAAAACTCCTCTACTAAGTAGGTTAGAAAGTTGGCGAGTTGAGCTGTTTTGCATAGCGGTGGAGGGATCAAATGGCAGTCACTGCGCCCGGAGCCGACAGAGAGCAGCTGCCAGTGCAGAAACCCAGTCCTGGAATTACGGGTCAGTGCTCAGGAAAAGAAAAGAGGGCCGAGTGGAGCCCAGGAGCCCTGAGCAAGTTCCACCAAGGAGACTCTGACTCGGGCAGTGCCACTGAGCAACTGCGATGGAGCTTTTAAATACACGTCGGTACAAAGCCATGTCAAAAGTGCTTGTACTTGAGGTGGAAGTGAAACAAAGATAAAAGACACTTGGGCTCCTCTGGGTTGAGTCGTTGAGCCGCTACTCAGGTCGGCCAATGTTGGTTGAGATGTTTGGACGTTTGAAAACTCATTTCAAGCTAAATTAAGGAGAGATTGCATTAAAAAATGACCAGGAATAATCACACCATTTATAAGTACAGCTTATAATACGCAAATCTCCAAAATCTACAAGGGAGGAAGATCTTTTGCATATTTAGCAACTAAACTATGTAATACTCTGCCTAGCACAATTCGAGATTCTAGTCAATTTAAGTCTAGATTGAAGACTCGTCTCTTCAACGAAGCATATATTGACCTGTCATAATTAACATATCAAATAAGTTAATATAATCCTATAGAAAGGCTGCCTAGTCCAGTTGCTCGGAACCGAGTCACACCTGCACCGCCTAAGACTGTCAAAATCATTATTTTTGGCACTCCATGTTATCCTAATGCTTTGACTTTTCTGTTTCTCCAAAAACTACAAAGGAGGAAGATCTTTTGCATATTTAGCAACTAAACTATGGAATGCTCTGCCTAGCACAATTTGAGACTCGGAATCAATGAGTCAATTTAAGTCTAGACTGAAGACGCGTCCCTTCAGCAAAACACTATATTACCAAAAATATGGGGTCACCTGCTTTGACTCACATATGAACTTAAGTGCCATCACATTCCTAACCCATAGGGTTCAATATGATGTCTGACCACCTTACGCAGCTCTTACAGCTTCAACTCTTCTGGGAAGGCTGTCCACAAGTTTGAGTTTGTAGTGTTTAGTGTGTAGAGTGTAGAGTGTTTATAGGAATTTTTTACCAATCTCCTAAAAGCACATTGGTGAGGTCACACGCTGATGTTAGGTCAACCTTTGGGATGAATTAGTCTGGAGACTGAGAGCTAGGCCTTCTCCACCAACATCAACATACGTACATTCATATTTGGACATCAGCAAGTGGAATCAGTCTAGTGGAGATATACTCTACTACATTTACAAATTATATTTTATTTAGAAAATGTTTTATGAAGAAAAATAAATTATGAAAAAAACGTGTCACAAGGTAGGCTTGTTAAAAGAAGTATTGTTAAGAGAAATATTTAGCCAGAATTTTAGTTTCCTGGAAAGTCAGAACATCAAGAGAGTCATGAGGTGCCTATATTTGCATAATAATGGAGTTTTTATTTTGTGCCTGAAAAATCAGGAGGTGCTTATAATTCTTTTCAGAAGTGCTTTTAATCGCGTGATTATGATTTATGGACCAGCCAATGGTATTTATTTTTAGATTTTTGGAATTTGGCTGGCCAGTACACAAAATGACACCAGTCAGATGGCTAAAGTTGAACAAAATCAACCAATCGAAAGTCATTTTTTTATATGGCTAGTCTTTGTTGTCTCTTGCGAATACAATATCAACATTTATTACATTTCAAGCCACGTTTGTCTTTTCTATATGCGCTGTGATTAGTTCCACTAGCTCGTGAGAGTGACTGCTAAGATGTAAAGTAAAGTAAAGTAAAGTAAAGTAAATGAGATTGTCAATATGGCTACTAGAGTAGATTTGGAGTTAAAAATACAAGAATTGTTGCATTGTCATCATGTCAGTGGTTTCATGGGAAATTATTTACATTTTTTTTAATCCAGATTCCTCCTTTTGGTGGTCTCTCTTGTCTCATGTGTGTTATATTTTGCCTCTTTTCCTCTTTTGCGCAATTGCCCAGTTTTTTTTTTATCTTCCCTTGTTCATTTTGGATTGATTGCAAATGGAAACAAATAGATTGTTTTCGTGCATTTTTCTTCCAGTTCATTTTACATACGTTCCCTCTCCCTCTAACACTATTTGCAATATCATTACATCCTTGGTACCTTTAGAATAAAAATAATAATTCATTTCGTTGTTTTGCCGCCTTTCGAGACCCTCAAAGTCACACTCACACTGAACGTTTTTTTACATGCAAACTCAGCCTCAATCTCACCAAAAAAACCCTTCCCGCTTTACTTTCTCGCAAAACTTTAAAATCGAGATTCATACACGCAAATTCCACTAGGGATTGAACCCACAATCTTGGTGTTGCAAACACACTGCTTAACTGACCAAACTCTCACGCTGCCGAACGGCGTCTCAGTTCAAGGTCGGCCGCTCGCCATCCAGAGGTCAATCGCGAGTGTGAGGCAGAAATGTCGAGGTCCTGTTTTCACACTCGCTGATGTGTTTTCCTCACCTCGCCGACCCCGTTTCTTTACTGAAGGGAAACGCTCGGGCTAGAAGTGAAACAACTGCACTGTAATTACTGTCATTTGTCACGCGTGTTGCTGATTTATAGTCAATTAAAAATACCCCAAATGTGACAGCGGTCCTGTTGTATGTGGGCCGTGTGATTAATGTCGGCGAATTACAGCGTGAGTGTTGAGAAGCGTGAGCCGAGGAACGCTGGATTGAGAGACCCAAGAGCTTTTCTACATGGTCGAGGCCAAAATAGCGACACGTTTCTTGACCAATGTCGTTACACGGTCACAAAAAATGATAATCACAATTCCCGTATTTAGGCGAATGTAAGCACCCCCCATGTTTTTGAGCGTCTTAAATTGGGGAAAAATGGGGTGCTTATATTTGCATAAATATGATATTATTCACACAATTTTCAGTTATAAACGTATTTTAATTGTTAGTGCTACACGGTGAAAAAAAATTATATTCACAATTACCGTATTTACATGAATATAAGCAACCCCCAGTTTTTGAACGTCTTAAATTGGGGAAAAAAGGGGTGCTTATAATTGCATAAATATGATATTATTCACACAATTTTCAGTTATAAACGTATTTTAATTGTTAGTGCTACACGCTGGAAAAAAAAGTACAATCACAATTACCATATTTACGCGAATATAAGCACCCCCCAGGTTTTTGAGCGTCTGAAATTGGGGAAAAAAAGGGGTGCTTATATTTGCGTAAATATGATATTAGTATCACATTTTTAGTTATAAACGTATTTTAATTGTTAGTGCTACACGTTGAAAAAAAATTATAATCACAATTACCGTATTTACACGAGTAAAAACACCCCCCCAAGTTTTTGATTGTCTTAATTTGGGGAAAAAGGGGTGCTTATATGTGTGTAAATATGAAATTATTCACACATTTTTAGTTATAAACATATTTTAATTGTTAGTGCAACACAATGAAAAAATATTATAATCACAATTACTGTAATTATGTGTATATAAGCACTCCACCAAGTTTTTGAGCGTCCTAAATTGGGGAAAAATGGGGTGCTTATATTTAGTAAATATTATATTAGCCAGCACATTTTTAGTTATAAACATATTTTAATTGTTAGTGCTACAAGGTCAAAAAAAATTATAATCACAATTACCGTATTTACACGAATATAAGCACCCCCTATGTTTTTGAACTTCTTAAATTGGGGAAAAAAGGGGTGCTTATACTTGCATAAAAATGATATTATTCACACAATTTTCAGTTATAAACGTATTTTAAATGTTAGTGCTACACGGTGAAAAAAATATATAATTACAATTACCGTATTTACACAAATATAAGCAACCCCCAGTTTTTGAACGTCTTAAATTGGGGAAAAAAGGTGTGCTTATATTTGCATAAATATGATATTATTCACACAATTTTCAGTTATAAACATATTTTAATTGTTAGTGCTACACGGTGAAAAAAAATATAATCACAATTACCGTTGTTACACAAATATAAGCACCACCCAAGTCTTTGAGCATCTTAAAAAGGGGAAAAAGGAGTGCTTATATTTGCATAAATATGATATTATTCACACAATTTTCAGTTATAAATATATTTTAATTGTTAGTGCTACACGGTGAAAAAAAATTATAATCACAATTACCGTTGTTACACAAATATAAGCACCCCCCAAGTCTTTGAGCATCTTAAAAAGGGGAAAAAGGAGTAAAATAAATATGGTATTATTCACACGTTTTTAGTTATAAACTTGTTTTAATCGTTAGTGCTACACGGTCTCAAAAAATGATGATTATGATCATCGCATTTATGCAAATATAAGCCCCCCCAAGTTTTTGAGCGTCTTACAAAGGGGAAAATGGAGTGCTTATATTTGCGTAAATATGGTATTATTCACACGTTTTTAGTTATACACTTGTTTTAATTGTTAGTGCTACACAGTCACAAAAAATTATAATGACAATTACCGTATTTATGCAAATGTTAGCACCCCCAAGTTATTGAGCATCTTAACTTGGTGGAAAATGGGGTGCTTATATTTGAGTAAATATGATATTATTCACAGGTTTTGTGTAATAAACTGTGTATAGACGTGTGATGCAGTTACGCTCCAACTTTACCAAGATATGCTTTCCGTCCACTCTGACTCCGCCTATAATGACTCCACCAACCAGAGCTCCTTCCACTCATAATGACTCCGCCCAGAACTAGGTGAGCTCAAACCTTTCAGTCTGACTATTCACTCTTACTCTGAAATTACGACGCCAACTGTATTGATCATGGGGAACAAATATCAATAATTGAAAAAAATTTGATAAATGTAAAGCTCGATTCAGACCAAACAGGGACTGAAAAACATGTTTTGGACCAAGTTGCTTTTCATTCATGCTAATAAACTCACAAAACAAAGTTCTAAATTCTCCTTGGAATGAAAATAACTTGAACCAATCGGTCTGGTTTGTGTTTGTAAGCCTTAGGAAGATACAGTATAGAAACACTTATCTCTGTTACTTCCATCATCCCCAGGCAATACAGCCGTAGGAAAAGACACCGTCAATGATTTCATTAGCAGCGATTAGTTGAGCAGAAGCCAACGTTTGCTTAGACACAAAACACGTGGAACTATTGTGCAGGAAGTGGGAAATCCATTTAACATAAGTCCTTTAGTCAGATCCGAACAAACTATCAGATTTGAACCAAGTCCAATGACTTGTCCAATGAGATTAAGAGCTGAGTTTCAGGCCCAATTGGGGCGTTCGAATTCACACACACACACACACACACACACACACACACAGACACACACACACAGCGTTTAGTCTCACACTAAACACAAGACGCAAGAAGTTGCCGAGTTCTACTACAAAGTTTGTTCGCCGAGTTTGAGGCCCGGCCAGTAACTTATATATGTAGTTTGCACAAACTGAATCCAAACTAATGGAACTCACATCAAATAAAACAAATAAAGGGCACAAACAATGTTTTGACCAAAAGCCAAGTTTGAGGAAACTTGGTCAGAAACTTGTAAATGCTTTCATGTTCACGTGTGTGTGTGTGTGTGTGTTCTCACAAAAACAATTATTTAATCAAACTAAAGCCTCCGATTCATCCATGCAAATTGTATATGTGTTGCCTTTGCCTTGAAAAGGTTTGGCAAAAATTCTAGAGTTTTCTGCTTTTTAAAAAATGGCTCTTAAACTTCCAAATAACAAAAAGCATTAATCCAACAAAACAGGAGAATCCATCAAGCCTCTATATGACGAAAGATGAAGAAAGTGCTTTAACTGATAGTGTAATGTTGAAATGCCAGTATCAAAGTCAGATTAAAGCCACGTTTAGATTCAAAGGAACTGAAGCACAGGTTAATTTCGTCAAACTCTACCAGAATATTGCGTAAAAATCAATAGAAAAACACTCCCAGTGGGCCAAAGCGGCATCGACTTACTTTCCAGAGTCGCCATTTTAATTCAAAAAGCGTCTGTGTTATCAGAAAATGAAACGATTCACGCACCTTCACGCGATTATCGGACAAACTTTGAAAGAGTCGAGGCTTTTGGAGGGAAATGAATCTGGCGAAAGTGAATTTCTCGTCCAGTCTGGGTTCTCACCGGTGTCAGGTTCTCCGGTGATAAGTGATGATCCGCGCCTGGTGATGTCGTAATTTCCCAGCAGCGGAGGAGTTTAGGAGATGAGCGGAGTTTGTATTTTTGGATAATAAGTGTGTGAAATTGAAGCCGGTGTTGAATTAACGCTGAGGGGCTTCGGGAGAAAGGAAAGATCGATCTCGCCGGCTTTCATAAGACTCCTTCCAGTCTCCCTCCTCCATTATAGTGTGGGACGAGGAGAATGGAGACGCCTCGACGTGGTGAGCATCCAGAGAAATGAAGGATCTGCACTCTATTTGATTTTCCTTTTAGCGTTATGAAAACCGCATTCCGTTCGCAGGGCTGCATTCCTGTTAGCGTCTGGTTTTATTAGACGCTGCTTTTTATTCCATTAGAAACGGAGCTTTGTTCGAGGTTCGGAAAGTTCGGAAAAATACGTAATTGTTATGTTTTTATTGCTTTATCAAAGTGCTTTTTAAGTACGTGTTACTGTTAAAAAAGTACATGTGCTATATACTATTACTATTGTTTATCATGATAAAGTATTAATGATGTAAAAGAATAAGAATACTGTATGTTATTATTAAACATCAAAACGATTAAAAGTCAAACGATTAATTTTTTAAACTAGTTAAATGCACCTCCCTGACCAAATTATTCACGATAAATCGCGATTAAATGACTGAAGCTTGTAACATTGGATATTGAGGTGTAATATGTAAATTACTGTAAACTCTACACTAAATAAACACTAAATAAACCGAGCAACCAAGTTTGCTCAAGTTAAGAACGAAATATATGTGGTCTGACTCCTTTTTTGTTTCCTCTTATTACAATTAGGAAAAAAATGCGCAAATTATTTAGTCTAATTATAATTAGATTAAATTGATATTAACTAAAATATTTAATAAAGAAACAGGCAAACCCTTGAGTTGAAAATGCTTGTGATTAGTTGTTTTAGAGTGAACTTTAATTCCACAAGTGCTAAAACTAAAACACGAGTGCCACGTCGTTTGATTTGCAAAGCGTGTGAAACAATTTTCACTCCAGAAACCGCCATCAAACTCATTTCCTTTCAATAAAGAACGTGAAAACGTATCACAGGAAAAAACGATGGCGGTGAAATTAATGGGAAAAAAATAAGAGCGCGCTGCAATTTCCACACAGCAAAGCCATCGAATCCCACTGGAAAGTCATCGAGAGGAAGACAGAAATGGTCAGAAATGTATTGATATCCCCTTTGAAACCCGCCGCTGACAATATATTGATATAATTCAACAACAAAAGTGCCATTGGTAAGCAAATATTGTCTATGTGTTTATGGATATACGGTCTGACAAAATGTGAGCTTGAATAAATAAAATCAGCTCGATTGACAGAGCCGCTGATATAGTCAGAAGAAAATATAGATTGATAAACAGACAGACGAAAACAGAACAGTTGAAAAATTCCATTTTTTTTTCATTAATGATATAATATTAGGAATAAATGTAATAAAGCATGTTATATAGCAGTTGTTTAAGTTACCCTTTTCCTGGTGTTTATAAGGTACATGAACAGTCACTGCCATCTTGAAATGACGTCATTTATTGGACAACAGTTCGGGAGAGATAAAAAAAAAAACATCTAGGAGAAGAAGAGCTTATTTTACATTTTGGAAGCAAGATTTCAGAAACGAACTAGTGTTTTTGTTGTTATTTTTTTTTGTCTAGTTGACGTGTGTGAAGATTAAACAACTCTATCTACATACGTACATGCTAGAGGTAGGAAAAAGACACGCTCCCTTTGTATATTTCGTAAAATATTTTCTGAACTCAGAATAAAATTTTTGCGATGCATTTTGTTACTCTGGATTTTCGTTGTCTGGATTCATACACTGGATTTGTAAGTCGAGGTGCCACTGTACCGATGAAAAAGAGACAAACAGGCTTGTCTGATAGATAGAGAGAGAG
>CM051501.1:23779190-23851880 GCA_028031935.1 Paedocypris micromegethes | reverse complement strand
CACACACAGACACACACAGTAGCATGTTTACAGTGGTTCTGGCAGTAAATGAATGAGCAGTGTTGACGCAGGACTCTCAGGTGGTTTGCGTTGACTGACTCCATCTGCATAATTACTGAGCAGGCATGGCCAAAGAGAGGCGGAGAGGAGCACATTAGCATAAATCTGCATAAGCCACACCTGCACAGCTGACTGCCTCTGACACCAGCAATGAGTCACCAACCACACACCTGCGGAAACTCTGGTCTACAGATGATGTCATCACTTTGAAATAATGTGCATGCGGATCATGAAATGGAATGATTCATTTTAAGTGACCATTCATGGGACAGGTCTTTTAAAGATAATGAAGCAACTATTCAATTGAGAAATTCAAAAAAATGTGGAACTTTTTCCTTGAACACTGGGACAAATCACAAGCGTAACCGGATCGACCAATTCCGATAAACTCTGAGAAAAATATAACTATGTAAGACAATATTTCGGTAGCCAAACTGTATTTATTTATTTTATGTTGGTTATTGTTTAAGGGTGTTTTTCTTCTTCTAAAAAAAAAAAATGTATATATATATATATATATATATATATATATATATATATACAACTCTGCACGACAAGTCAACATAATTTTCCGGATTTTCGGGTATCGCCATCTGCAGGACGCTGAAGGTATTGGATGCTGTTTATGAGCTAAATCACCTGAACGTGAATTAGCAGTTGTAGTTTTTTGCTCAATTGAGTTTGACTGAGTTTTTTTTTATTTTACTATCTGATTGGTTCTGCCATTTTGAAACAATAAGGTGTTTAATGTATTCTTTTTTTATCATTAAACCACTTTAAAAAATTCTTGTTTTTCTAATTTCTTGGTGTTTTTTTTATTCGAAATTCAGTACGAGTAAAATACTTACGTTATTTAAAATTAGACACGTTACAACTTTTACTCTAGTCTTCTAGGAATCGGTGACTTGTAACTTGTAATGGAGTATTTTTTACAGTAAGGTATTGGTACATTTTACTGATTATGTTTTTCAGATATTCTTTTTTCAACTCAGCCAAAAACTGATAAAAAAGTGAAGTTAGAACTCCAAACAGAAAAGCAGGAGCGTAAATGTACGAGTTAGATGATTAACAGTGGACAATGGACATTTTTTTTTACTGACTCTTTTTGCCAAATTTTTGAACACAGATAAATAATGAACATTTTTTCTTTTTTAAAGACAATTTTTTCCCTAACTCTCATAGCGACTTTGCGTTGGTCTCGAACTAAGCAAAGCGCTATATAAATAAACTTGAACTTGAGTGTGATTTACTAGTACAACAACAAGAAGAGTCATTCATCTCCATTTCTATTTCGTCTCCACAGTGACTGATAAAAGTCAAACATGGCACAGAATCGCCCGGATAAAGACCAACACACCCAAGGACAACCCAAAGACACCGACATGATGCGCAGCGGCACGTCTGCGTCCGTTTGTTAGCGTGAAGTGTGTTTGCTGTGTGTCCTGACAGGGAAATATTCAGCGTAATAGAAGTGCACATTGGTCGGCGAGGAGGTTCAGCAAAGCGTAACTGAGCTCCGTCTCCATGCGCATGGATCAGCGGGTCCCGAGATGACAGAACGCCTCAGCGCCCTTCCCCATCCAATCCAATAAAACCAATGAAAGCACCAACTCCAGCCAGATCGCTCACACACTGCAGATAAATATATGTTCCTATAGGGGGAAAGAAGAGACAACGCATGGAGAGTTTCGACTCGCCCGGTTTCGTCGACTGTCTGGAGAATGTCCGCTGCACTGCAAAGAATACATTCTTGACAGAAAGAGATAGAGAGAGAGATAGAGATATACAGACAGAGAGAGAGAGAGAGAGAGAGAGAGAGAGAGACAGACAGACAGACAGATAGCATGACTGACAGAGAGAGAGATAGAGAAAGACAGATATAGATAGATAGATAGATAGATAGATAGATAGATAGATAGATAGATAGATAGATAGATAGATAGATAGATAGATAGATAGATAGATAGATAGATAGATAGAGATAAATGGGCAGAGAGAGAGAGAGAGAGAGATACTCGTTTAAAATGAGTAACAGTGGAGTAAAGAATACAGATACTATTCACTACACTATACTATCACAATTGTAGTCAAGTAGAGAGTAAAAGTTGCTTACATGTATGATACGCAGTACAAGTACAAAGTAGCCAAAAATACTCAAAGTAAAGTAACAACGTTCATTTCCTCAAGTACTTTACACCACTGCAGTCACACACTTTGTATATTGATGAGAAGCGACACACCATGACGCAATTTGTTCTTATAAAATGTAAATCGCCGTCAATTGCATTAAACGTCTACACAGTTAACGACACAGGGGTAAAACCCCAAAACAACAATGATCTGGACGATTTATTAATTATAGTAATAATAATAATATGAGTATTTGTAAGGCGGTTTTCACAGTTTTATCGGTCTCAACTTATTTCCCGTAAGTTCTTTACAGAATAAAATAAATAGCTAATATGACGTGTTTATTACTTAATAAACAAACATAGTACAATATTAAAATTAAATAATATTAATATATTTATCAATCTCCAATATCACACCCATTACTCTTTACATTATGATTAAAGTGGTGTGAGTGCTTGATTAATCCAATCAGGTGACAGCACTATATTGATCCCACCTGGCCATCTAATCACTTTTTTATTTGAATGGCTTGCAACAACATTTAATAACAATCTAATAATGTAATATGTAATAACAATCTGCTAGGTCTGCAATGTAATAACAATCTGCTAGTTAGTTTATAGGGACCAATTTCGCAACTATCAACGTTTTTTTTACGTCGATCCCCAATCTCAAACAAAAGTTGAAAGACCAGAGACAGATGTTTTGCCCAGTTGTGCCCAGAAACTGCCACGCCCACAAATCTTCTTCGCATTCTTCTCCCGAGGAAAACCTGTTGTCACCACCATCAAGTTACAAACGGGAGACAAAACAAGAACGGCACTTTGGCAGCGAGGCTGGATTCCCACTGCGGCCTGAAGTGATGGCAGCAAGACGTCGCAGTCGATCCCAGGAGTGAAGGAAAAGAAAAAAAGCTTGGAGATATTAATGTGACTCTCGGAGGAGACGCGGCTCGGTGAGTCGTGACAATCACGGAACGCTGCTGCTCTGTTTCTTTGTGAATGAAAGCTGACAATCCTGAAAACTACCTGCGATGCCACCAAGACTGATTAGCCAATCAAATCACTCAAATTGAGCTGGAGACTTTGGTTCTGCTGCTGGCTTGCACTTTGAAGCTATTTGAAAGAAGCAAATGTCTGCTTTTATAAAAAGGAAAAGAAAATGAATAAAAAAATGTAATATTCATTATAATTTAAGAGAGAGAGAGAGAGAGAGAGACTTTGGGTGGGAGAGAGAGAGTAAGAGAGAAAGGATTAGCTAGAGAGAGAGAGAAAGAGAGATAGTGACACACACACGCACAGAGAGAGAGAGAGAGAGAGAGAGAGAGAGATTCAAGTATCAAATAATTGCAATTAATTATGACTAAAATCAAGTAAAAATTGATCTAAAAACATTTTCATGGAAAGAAACAAATAGAACTTAAATTAAGTTAAATCTGATTCAAAGTGTTTCAACACTTGAACTGTATTACAATGCAGTTTTACACTAACTAACTTTTAATCTATTCAAATATACTGAAAAATTAGTAATTAACAAACGTCATATTTCAGCTGCAGCCTTTCTCTTTTTCAAGTTCAAGTTCAAGTCTATTTATATAGCGATACAGAGAGTTGGATATTTGTCAACCATGTTTTGCTTAGTTCCAGACTAACGCAAGGTCGCCAAAAAATATTTTTTCCAATATTTTTGAAAATAAATCAATTTGCACTGCATAAATAGATATAATATACATATATACAAATAATTCCTACCGTACGTAAACGTTTTTCAGTCCAGTTTTACAGTCCGTGTTAGACAAGCACCTCCACTTCCTGTCACTGCACTGACCTCTCACCTTTGACCCCGGAAAAAGTTCTGTCTGTCTGATTCATGTTCTCCATAGTGAAAACCAGCAAGAGAAAAAAACATTTTCGATTTTTTAAAACGATTTTATTCAATGCTGATATTAGCCTCGAGGGTCCGCTTGGTTACAATCCCACCAGGCAAAAGTGTTTATCATTTACCCAGAGAGCCATTTAGTAACACGCTGCTCTCAGAACACAACTGCCGTCACCTTTTCAGTGTGTGTAGGGACGCCACTACACAATGTGTAATTACAAGGTGAGTTCATTAATTACTCACATTCCTTCCATCTTGGGGGAATTTTATTGTACGAATGCGGAAAAAAAAGTACGGCTGCAGCGTAGAGACGTGTGCTTGAGTAAAAGTATGGATACTTAATGTATAAGTTACTCCAATACAAGTAAAAAGTAAACAAGTACAAAATTTCAACAAGACTTGAGTCATAGTAACAAAGTATCACATTTTAAAAGAACTTAGCTATTTTACTCATACTTTTTACACATACTTAGGCAAAAAAAAACTGTATTTTTTGTTACAATTATTTTATGAGAACTTTTCACATGTTTTTTTTTTTTCTAATACAGAAACAAAATGTAACACCTCAATGTTTCAACTAAATAAATTACAACAAAAAGTCAGACTCGATCAAACTCAAATTGAAAGAAAAAACAAATTCCAACCTGATTCTCAGTATTTATATTCATCTTCCAAAAAAAGCTGGTTTGTAAAGTTCTTGGCTTTGTAACATTACAATACATTTTACAAATCGCAATAAGGTATCACTTCCTGCGCCCAAGAAATTATAAAAATTTATCTTTACACAATGTAACGAGTAACTGTAAGTGTCCATTAAAATGTGTTGGAGTGGTACAGTTACTCATTCACAAATGCAGTAGAGTAGAGAGTAAAAGTTGCTTATATTTTACATTAGAAAGTACAAAGTAGCCAAAAATACTCAAGTAACGATTTACTCAAGTACTTTACACCTCTGGAGACCTGTCACACGGCTCCTCCACGGTGGATGAGAAAGGCTTTGTAAACAGCCACACAATCAAGCAGAATAATTCATAAGCAGCTCATTTTGATGTTTTGTTTGGACACTGCAGCTCCCGCTTCATCCTTTTGCTAATAAACGAATAAAGTCCCGCGCATGATAATGAGAATAATGAACAATCAACATCCGGCAAAACCCTGGAGAAGCGTTCCTCCTCCAGCTGGCGCGCACATGTGTCTCCGACAGACGGCGAACAGGAAGCCAGGAACAAAGCAATTCCACGAGGAAGGCCTGACGACATCATCGGACTCACCTCGCAGCAGAGGAACGTCTTTGAGGAATCCTCCAGTGTTCTCCAGTAGATACGT
The DNA here is from genome assembly GCA_028031935.1 of Paedocypris micromegethes. Classification (NCBI taxonomy): domain Eukaryota; kingdom Metazoa; phylum Chordata; class Actinopteri; order Cypriniformes; genus Paedocypris; species Paedocypris micromegethes. Next base: position 23,846,483 of record CM051501.1, on the reverse strand, counting down.
CCTCTGCTGAAAGCCCGGAACACACTCCACCTTCTCTTCCTCTTCCCGGGCCCCGGTACACACCGTCTGAAAGACAAAGAGAGACGTGGCCTTTCTTACTGAAGCGTGAGGACAAGCGGAATGGTTCTCTGTTGTTCTTGATGAAACTATCCCAGCACTTCTACTCTTCGTATTGGAAGCGCCGGCATTCCGAGTTACGTAAAGCATGGATCACCGTGCTGAAGGAAATACAATCAGTCAGGCCACAACTAATCTTACACAGTTGTACCTCACCTTATGAACGTCTCCACTAACGAACGGTTCATGTTACGAAGCGCGTCTTCGAGAAATTATCGTCTCTCATTATGAAATGTGTTTCAAGATAAGAAAGTATGGAATCAGATTAGTGCCAAAAATATCAAGCATACATTTCTAAGAAGCCAACCAAAACGATTCACATTTACTTTTGTTTTTTTTTTTTGCAAAATGCAAAATGCTAGCAAAAATGCTTTCACGTTTTCTTTTGAAACTTTTTTTTCGCTTCGGAATTTTCCTTTGTTTTGTTTTTATTTTTCGTTTGGATTTCCTGCCCAAGTTTCACATGTGGGCGGCTGGTGAGAATGTGGTTGAAACGTAGTCTAGAAATCACCCCAAAATAAAAACGAAAAATCTGAGAAACGGTACCAAACAAAAATGTGAAAATTGCAGGGAAAAAAATGTAAAACAAACGTAAATGTGAAGCATTCTTGTTTCTTTATTAGAAATTTACGTTTGATATTTTTGGTACTAATCTGATTCCATAAGAAAGGCAAAACAAAAACAACTACAACAAAAACTAACAAGCAATTGTCGATGTTATTTCACACCGATGGTTTCCTCTCTCACTCACTGTTAGCATAGCCACTCTACCCGAAAGGTAAATACAACTTATTTTTATTCTTCGCTTAAGTCCCACAGTACTCATGCTTTTTTATCACCGTTACTACAAACATCTTTTAATTTATTAAGAAATGATTGTCTAAATTTAGTGCGCCATTTAGAGAGTATAATGCTGTTCTATTTACAAAGTTTTCATCTTACAAAACGGCTTTTGTAACCAATAATTTTGTAATTAGAGGTACCACTTTATAATTGTTATACATATTAGTCCTAATAGTAGAGATTCGAACTTGTGTCATAACGAGTGTCACCAAGACAAAGGCAGGGGTGGACTCACGTGCACAGCCGGGAGGAGATCAGGGAGAACAACAGGTTAAATGTCAGTCAAGGTTTTAATCCAAAATCGTGGTCGGGGCAGGCAATGGGTCGGTATACAAGATAATCCGAAACATGAACTCAAACAAGACAAGACAAGACAAGACAAGACAAGAGGCGAGAGTGACAGGAAAAATCAACTGACAAACTGGCAAAGATACCAAGACTGAACTTAAATACACAGACTAACGAGTGACACACAACACCTGGGACAAGGGACACGAAACTGGGTCACAGACAGAGACACAAAAACTTCAAAATAAAAGTCTCGCCAGGCTTTAAGCCAGAATCCATGACAGAGAAGTAAAAGTTCAACAGGGTCGGGACAGGTTGCAGATTCGAGTCCACAGCGGTTCCACAACTAAAGTGTCCTTGATCAAGACACTGAACCCCGTGGTGCTGCTAGTGCCTTTGGATAATCCGTCTGCCAAATAAATGTAAAGTAAATGTAAATTGACTTGATCCTGAAGAAATATGGGGTGCAATGTGTCTCTTGCAGAACTAGAAAGGATAATTGGTATCCCGGGTATTAAAAATCGTCAGATAAAACCGTCAACCAGATTGGTTTACATCCTGCAAGATTTGTAAAAAAATTGTAATGACGTGTAAGTCGCTTTGGATAAAAGCATCTGCTAAATGATTGTAAAGTAAAGTAAAGATAGTAAAGGTGCGAATCTTTAAAAATGTCCACTTATTTTCCCAAAGTATATCATCTGGTTGACAATCTGCAAGATTTGTAAAAAAAAAAATTTAATGACTTGTAAGTAGCTTTGAATAAAAGCGTCTGTAAAAGTAAATTAAAGTAAAGTAAAGACAGAAAAGGTGTGACTCTTTAAAAATGTCCACTTATTTTCCCAAATCCAGCATACGGACTCAACAGTAAAGCTTGGAAAGTTCAGACAAGTGAGAGAGTTGGACTTATGGCCCACCAGGCTGCATAATCCATTTCCAGACCCCAAGGTTCTACTTGTGAAATGGGAAAAAATCCACCTCACAGCAGGTTATTTCAACACCCAAAACTGTTGGACGACATTCCTTTGCCTGGAATAAAAAGACAATCAAACTGTCTGTTGAATTGAACTTGAAAGTACAATTCAACTTTTTTCAAAGATTCCGACTTGACTAAAAGCAGCAAGAGCTTATGTCAGAGGAAAATTTCATGAATCTTCTGCAAGAAAAACAATATCTGTCTATTTTCTGAACCGCTTTTCCATTCCTAGGTCACGTGGAGCGGGAGAAAATACCAGCAACTCTGAGTCTGAAGGTGAGACACACCCCCTGGATTGGTGGCCGACCAATCACAGAGCGGGACACAGATACACATTCACACCAAAGGGCAATTCTTCAGTGTCCGATTTAGCGCTTCCCACTGAGCCACATTTGTGTGTGTAGCCTGTGTGTAATGTTTTTTTTCCTGTTTACTCCCTCGTTTATTTCACGTGTACCACTTTTCTTGCTATTGTTAAGTTTCATGTTTCAGGTCTTCGTAATATCTGATTTGCCTTTTCCTGTCAGGTAAAGTCAAGGCAAATGCTAACGCTAATGCTAACGCGAATCGTTTGGTTCTTGTTTTTTTTTCACAATACATTGTGTGGATTGTAAAACAGTTCAACGGTTTTTTAACAGCTTTACTAGTTTGCCCTAATTTTTACGTTTGTAAAATAAAAACCCTTCCCTTCAGACCGTATTTGGGTTCTTCAAACCCTGACACAAGCTGTCCTGTCTGTTGTCTCTTTGCTCTTGCCCCATTATTACTCTTTCGCAGTTGTTTTCGCTCTCCGTCAATCATTCCACCAGCCGGAGGAAAGAACAGATTCTTTCTGACAAAAACAAACATCACACATCCCCACCGTCTTGATCCTGCTTACACTTCCTCATAATGACTCGACACATACAGACGGAATTCATAATCCAAAACCAGAATCAATACATCAGAAACACACAGCATAAATCATCAAGCGTGCAGTTCCAAGAGTAAATATTTCACATCTCATAACACATTTATGAATAATGAAGGCTCCGGATCGGTTTTTTTTTGTTTTTTTTGCGAGATTTCTGACACTACACTTCACTTTTCATCGTTATATCTGGGAAAATATATGCACAAATCACATCACCAGTTTACGGAGACTTTATTTATGCATCATTCTAGAGATAAAAGTCCTTTGGTGGAGTTTTGTGGCTGGTTAAGCAGGGCCAAGCAGATCAACACTGACTATTTTCATTGTGACTTCAATAGATTCACGGTTTCTGTTTTTCGCTAATATACACATTCTGTCAAATCTGCTGCTGACATTTACACATGAATATGTGAAGCTGCGTGAAATATAAATGCTACTGTGTCCTACTGGCTTTCATCAGTAATAAAAGAAAAGTTAGCAATTGTATTGGAGACATTAGTCAGGAGTCAGGATGGAGGTATTTCCATTTTTGCGCTTCTTTAAAATTCAGTTCAAAATTCAATCAAAAGTCAGTTAAGTAAGCTTTCAATAAATTAAAATAGTCAAGAAAGATATCACTATGTAAAACCTAAACGGATAACCTATGTCGTTTCTGGACTCAAAGACAGCCAGAATTTGCAAATACAATTTAACCAATTCTGTTTATTTTTAGCATTGGATTCTAAAAAAAGCGTTGTTGTTGCTGTTCATCAATTACATATCCGATATCTGTGACAGAAACTGTGCACAATTGTTTTTTCACTCTTTGTATTTGTTTTTTTTTTTGTGGCAGTTGTGGTCCAGTGGTTTGGAATCGGATTTTTGAGCGAGTTTTTCAATATGGCCACTAGGGGCCGAATTGAAACTGCTCTGCATTTTAACAGAGGTGTAAAGAGTACCTGAAAACCCTACTTGAGTACAAATTCAGATACCTTACTGTAAAAATGACTCTATTAAAAGTTGCAAGTCACCAATTCCAAGTAGACTTGATTAAAAATACTTTTTACTTGTACTTTTTTTTTTTTTCAAAAGTACTTAAGTTCTTTAAAATTATACAAATTATGACTTCAAATCACTCAAATTAAGCTATTTTGCATGTGAGCTGTGGTGATGTGACAATAAAAGTGATTGGATTTAATTTTTAAAGAACTTGAGTATTTTACTTGTACTGAATTTAGGCAAAAAAACCCACCATACATTAGAAAAACAAGAGACTCCTTATGAGACTTTACCTTCTAACACAGAAATGAACTTTAATACCTCCGTATTTCGAAATGGCATAGTAAAATAAATGTGAAACAATTACAATGTAACGAGTAACAGTAAGTGCCCTTTCAAATGTAGTGGAGTAAAGAGTACAGATACTCAATCACAATTGCAGTGTAGGAGAGAATTAAAAGTTGCTTATATTTTTGATACTATGTACAAGTACAAAGTAGCCCAAGTTACTCAAGTATCAAAGTCCATTAACTCAAGTACTTTATGCCACTAACACAGAGGTGAACAAACACAAACCCACGATTGGCATCAGCATGTTCAAAGCTACTTGTAGTGAAACGTACTTTAACGTACACTGCTTTTATTGCGTGTAGTTTAAAGCAGCATGTCTGCGTTCAAGAGAATCCAGCATGTCAATCCTCCCCCATTCTCCAGGTTTGAGGAAAAGCTTCCGCTTAACAAGGCCGTTTCAAATCGCAGACGCAGCAGAATCCCTACTAAGTTCAGTTTGACGTGTCCCTCAGGATACGCGGTCAAAAAAAAAAGAAAAGTGTTTCAGCATTGTGCATTTTGAGGAGGAAATAAACGCTTGTTTTAGATGATTTTTCATATTTAATGAGCCAAATCTGACAAAAGTGCTGTGTTTACAGAAATAGAGAAATAATACTATCGCTCTTCTCCAACAGGTTAATTTGCTGCTAAACTATGGCTGCCCTTACTCAGTGAAGCTCAAAACCACAATCTATCTTGCAATTTATCGTTCTTTTGTCTCAGGCCGACGTTGTGTAAAAGTACTTGCGCTAAGTTTCTTCCCAGTCTTCAGTTTACTCACAACATTAAAAGATATACAGTGGATATAAAGACTGAAAATTTGTGTTTTGTGTAATAAGTGTGAATGTGTGTTTCTGTGTGATTGGTTGGTTGGCCATCAATCCGGGGGTGTGTCCTGTTGTGGGCCAGAACCAGAAAAATCAATTCAAAAATTGGATTGAAGTTTGATTACTACTTTCATAAAATGCCTAAAGCATGTCAAAAAAAAAAGAAAAACGGAAGATTAATGGGTTCAGTGGTATAATGTGAAAAACACATTAAAACAATTATTGGAAAGGTATTTTTTAAAACACGCTCACAAGACCAAATATCGACTTTTTATGTTGAACAATATAATCAAATTTTTTCATCATACACTACACAACAAAAGACAAAAAAAATCAATGGAAAAAATAAAAAAAACAAGCTGTTAAGGTTTTTACGAGTTATCATAAATACTTCACAATATATTGTTTTACATACCATGATTTTATAAAAGGTAATATGGGATATTTTATATTGAGAAAGTCCTTTGACATTTACGATGTGTGTATAATAAATAGTTTTCAGATGCTCTTTACACCTCTAGTTGAAAAAAACTCTTAAAACACTTTTTAAGTAAAACTGATGTCAAGAAAAGCGACATCACCAGTTAAACTTCGTGTCATCTTCAATGAGGAAAATCGAACTCAAACCGTTCTCTCTACACACTTAAACCGCTCCATAAAAAGCCAGTCAACATCAACATGTTGACGATGCAGTTAAGTCGTCGAACGAATAAAAAAAGTTCAATTCAGCAGTTTTCCAAAACAGGATGCAGAATTATGTGAATAAATCAAGGCCGTGAAACGGAATCTTCCGGGCTTCGTCTAAGAGGTCAGAACATTGGCTGTAAAGTCGCCGCTCATCCATAAAGCCCAGATTATTTCTTCCTTCCGACAGTGTGAAACCAACAACACGCTAAAATCCACGCTAATCCAGCGGCAGGCTGGGTAATCTACTCATTTTATTTTTTTTCCCATAAAAACCCTAGAAGTCTTAATGCGCGCTGCAGAAAGCCATTTCATTTTAAACACTTTGCCAAGTCAACGCCGTTTTAATGTCTCGCCGTAAAAATCGTTTTACAGTTTGCTTAAACGACACAACGGTTGTAAGCCGCCATTAGCAGATTCCCTCACCAGTTCTGGGGTTAATTTCTGATGTCTTGCACTTTCACTGACAAATATGTGAATTTTATAAGGTTATTGCTAAAGTAACTAAAAGAAAAATTACCGTATTCATGGAAAAATATGCACCCCTTTGTTTCCCATTTCAGAAGATCAAAAATTTGTTTTAAAATATGCATGTAAATATAAGCGCCCATTGTTCCATATTTCAACCAAATATGGAAAACCAACCAAATGTAAAGTATTTAAACAACCCTTTTACCTGTATAAAGAATATAAAATATAAAGAAACCTTAACCACGCACTGACCAGGCAGTGGCTAAACAACACTACAAGAAATAAAAAAAAAAAATGTAATCAAATACAATAGCATGATGAACCCTGTTCTCTGTTTGTCTACGACTGTGAAAACCGGAATACGGCCATATATGGACATAGCAAGTGGACATATGGACGCCCTCTACTGGAAATAAATCCTACTACATTTAGACATAATATTTATTTGTTACACTTTTGCATCTATGATTCAAGTAAAAGAGTCACACGTTAGGTTTGATAAAACAAGTAAAAGAAGTATTGTTAAGAGAAGTATTTAGCCAGAATATTAGGTTTCTGGAGGTGTATTAATTAAATGTTTCTTTTCAAGTTCAAGTCAGCTCAAGTCGCTACGTATGTGGAATTAGGTAAAAAATGGTTTTAAAGAAGAAAATGTCCATTGCTCATCTGTGTTCAAAAAATAGGAAAAAGAGTCAGTAAAAAATGTTGAGCCGGAAAAATCAAGGGCGTGCTTATGTTTGCCAAGACGAACAAATGAACAGGAAGTTACATCTTTCTATCTGGTTTGAGTCGATTCATTTCTTATTCTCATTGTTTACTGGTCGAGGAAGAAAAGCTCTTCATATGCAGCATTATATCAATGAGAGATAAATCTACATGTATATCTCCACCTGAACAAAACAGTTGTTGGAAACATCTCAGCATCTTCTGCAATCCGCCGAACTTGGAGTTTGATCAAACCCACGTCAGCATCATCACAGGCCTTTCCTTCTTATAGATCATCTCGCCTAATGTACCTCAGAGAATCACTTCCTAATTAATTCACCCATTAGAGTCCTTTTACTATCAATGAGCAAGAGAGTTCACACGAGGAGGATTACAACAACCCGATGGATGAGTCCAATCGAGACTTCCAATGGGTTTGCCAACGAAAGATTTGTATTTAGGCAGGATTGAACAAAACCAGATTTTTCCCACACAGGTCTAATAGTTTTCTTGTTTGTTCAAATTTGCAGTTAAATTAATTAAATCGACGTTTTTTTATGCTTAAGTGCTTCTTGAAAGAACAATTGACTCTCCGTTGACGTCCTGCTCTGTGATTGGTTGGCCACCAATCCAGGAAATGGACGAAGCAGTCCAGAAGCTGGATGAATTTTGACGCCAGAACTAGTCCGTTTTAAAACCAAGAGTTCTTATGCTTGATTTACCAGCACAAACGCTTTTTAAAACGTCAGTTATAGTTCTGCTTCGAAACTTCTATAAATAAAAATAGTTCTGCGGCTCAATTCACTTCTTGTGTTAAAGCCTTAGTGTGACTCAAAGCAGCGTAAGAAATGTTAGAATGCTAATGTAAGAAACTACCGTATTTACGCGAATGTAACCCTTTTTTTTTTTTTCGAATTTTCGAAGCTCAAAAACTTGGCGGGTGCTTAGACTCGGCGGTTTCAAATATGCGCATAAATATAAGCAACATGTTTTTCTGTACTTCAAGTCAGGAACAATCACAAAATCGGAAACTTGTCGTCTTCATCCAGCGGCGCGTGTGTGCGTATAATGTTAAACAATGTCTGTAGGCAGACGTACATACAGTATAAGCTTTTATTGTCTCAATAACAGAAATAAAAAAACAACAAACAGATTATGATTATAACAAACAGACATTACAAACCCCGCCCGGGCAAATTAGCTTAGCTTAGCGCAACCGGCTACAAAGGTGTCCACTGTGTCATTGCAAAAAGAGTCAAAACAGTCAAAAATGAAGAACACGGGCAAGAAGTAAAAATATCCAAGGAACAGACACAATCAAAACGCTTGGCCGCTGCACAGGGGATAATAGTCCTTCCTCTTCACATGGTGTCAGATAAACAGAGAGCTTGAAACAGGCCTGAGCTTGAAACAATTGCTCTGCACATGTGCAGAGTCTGACTGGAGAGCAAAGGATCTTGGGAAATGAAGTCTTTCTGACTTTTTGTTATCTATAATTCAAGTAAAACGATGTAAAAAAAATGCGAAATTTTGTTAAACAAAGAAAAAAATTGTATAGTATCGTAATTGAACCAGAAACGTTAATTAAAAATGAAAAAAAAAAACAAATATTTTGTGCCTGAAAAATCAGGGGAGTGCTTATATTCTCGTAAATATGGTAACTCAATAAATCCAGCCACACTTTATAAATGCTATTGAACTGGTTTTCATATTCAAGACAATGCATAAAATTAAGTGTCTTATAAACACACACATACACACAGGGGTTTTTTTTTAGCTTGTGGCTCAAAAATGACATGATTAGAGTCTCTTTTCTGAATAAAAGTGGCCTGGCAAGTAGTAAAGCGACCAGGCCAGATGAAAAGAGAGTCACGGTGCACTGACTTATGGGAATGGACTTTTTTCTTTCATATATGACTGACTGTTAATTAAATCACAGCTTAATGCATCAAATAACGGCAAACACTCATATCGCCGGCAGTGACGTGAGTGCGATCTCTCTTTAAGGAGACGTCTTTACGATTCTATACCAGGCCTGAAGTGTGATTAAGCTGGAGGTTATTGCTGAAAGCTAAAGCCACTAGACAGACTGCGGTGGAAATGTCAGCCCATAAACCTAACGCAAAAAACAAACCAACAAGAATCAATAAGGTTGCACCAGGCCATAGGAAACGGCAGACAAGAGACAAGAGCGACTACGGTTCCAGTAGTTCCATACCTACACTTAGATTTACCTTTTGAATTTAATGGTTGGTTTAAGTGGTCTATTAGCCAAAATGGAGAAAACGAATCTTCAAACGCTGATTACATGACTTCAAGGCCGGACTATTGGATCTCCATTGATCGGGGTAAATCATCCTAAATCATCACTTGATCGTTTGGTTTCAAACGCGGCAGCTAAATTATCGACTGGCACTAGAGAACGTGAGCTCATCATGTACTGGTCATGTACATCGGCTCCCTGTCAAGATACGTATAGATTTTAAGATTCTATTTTTACTTTTGTAAAACTCTTCAAGGTCGTTTCTCTCGTTTGAAGGGCGTGTTCCTCAATACATTCGTTTGTAACAGTTCCAACTCTGGATCTGTTCCTTATATTCTCCTTCTGCTTAAATCTGCTTTTTTTATTTTTTATTAGCTCAATTTAAGGCTATACATTTTTATGTGTTCCCTCGCTTGCTCTGGGCTCTATACAGTAGTACCGATTTTTACTAAATTAAATCGTGCCTACAGCAGTTTCATAGAATGAAAATTTTGTAAAATGGACCGCATTTTTCATGTAAATTTGATAATCTGTCCACATTTTAAAAAAAATGTTTTTATAATATGATAAAACGTCATAATAATAAGATAATAAAAACGTAATAACTACGTTAGTAAAAACGTTACATCCGCCATTTTTAATCTCTCGATAATCTCTCAATAACTGTGATGTAGCCGGATCAACACGGACCCTGACATCACTAGTATGTTAGCTGGTGAAGTCTTCTGTAAAAGTGTTTTTTTGTTTTGTTTACTGGGGTGCTTGAAGAATTAAAAAAAAAAAACGGTTTTATACATCTGGACACTTGCATGTTTCACTCAAAAGATCTCCCTGCATAATAGTTGTAATATTATGCAGTAATAATTACAAGTATAAGTAATAATTATGCGATAATTAACATTCTTATCCCTACATCATTGTGTCTATTGTATAGTGGTTTTGTTAAAAGAGACAATGTTTATCATTTGTAAAAAAAGACAATATTGTAAAAAGTTTGTCATTCGTAAGTGGAGGTAAAATTGTATTTAGTTTCATTCGTTGGATGCTTGTGGATTGTATACCCAACGCTATTAATTTGTTTAAAAATTGTGGCACAGCTCTAAATCTGTTTTAAATGTGCAACATAAGATATGAATGAAACTAAACTAAGAGGTGCAAGTGGTGGCAAACAAGCCTCCAAAAAACGATCACGTACTGAGACCCCAAATTGTAGGCGTCGCCAAAAGACAAAATCCAACAAATCATCATTATTTAATTTTCAACATCCAACTTTTCCAATTTTTCCAATTTTCAACATTTTCAACTTAGCCAGTCATTAAAGGGTGACAGACAATATCCGCAGGTCCTCAGATAAATACGGTTAAAAGTTACATAAACATCTTTGCATAAAGATTTTCACAAAGTTCTTTCAGCCAATCACACGCAACTCCAAAGCATGTGACAGTCCCAGTTTACACAACAAAGCCTGGTTACTACAATTCTAGAAAATTATGCGCATGTTAGCTTCTTAGCGCTAGGCTAACGACATGTCAAACCTACTAGCTGCTTTAATCTCGGCCAATGAATCGTCAGGAATGTTTCCCGAACAACCATTCCACCTTCCACTTAAACAATGGCAGGAGTTGTAGTGCTCTGCTCACTGCTAAATGTCAGAGAACATGAGGGCATGGCAGCAGTGACCCGGCCCAGGAAGCAACAGAATCAATCAGTCTGAAGCCGGAACAGCTGCATGTGGGATGCTGGCGGGAAAAGCAGCTTGCACAACCATCTGGAATCTGGACATGCCACACGTGCTGCGTAAATATGAGATATGATGCACAAGCGGGACATGGAAATAAGCTGGGAACGACAAACAGACGCCGAGCGTTGGAAGACATCAGCCTCACTGGTGTATTTCAGGAAGCGCGTCTGACAAATTCCTTGCCAGTCCAGATGTGCATAGCAACGGATTGCATTATGCAACTTCGTAACGCTGAAAAAATTTACAGTAGAATGATGTTAAAGGTGCTATATGCCGCTATGCGACACCGTGGTCACGTCAGGTCACGCAAACGCAAAAAACCTGTATATCTTCTATTAACGGCCTGTCTCTTTTAGACGCCCATCTCCAAAAAATACATGTCACGAGCCACACCGTGTCTCTAAAAGTAGCCTGTCCTCGGTGCAAGCAGATGTTATTTGCATATATTTTGTTTACATTGCATACATTAAACATCTATTGTCCTATTTTAAGACAAACACGATCATGGAAACGTGTTTATGATTTCTTTTAATGTTTAAAAATAGTAAAATACCTACGTGAACGCATGCGAGTGTCTCATTGGTCAATTGAGCCTCTCGTTCTCTCTCTCTCTCTCTCTCTCTCTCTCTCTCTCTCATCAATGCTGTTGCTGCATGTGAAATTTAGAAAGTGTGAGACAAATCATGATTGTATGAAAACGCTATCGCCACCATCTAGTAGAACACCCCCTTTTTTATTTTTTTTGTTAGTTTGTTTTATTTTATGGTTATTCCTTGCTTTTTTTTTAATGTGTGTTCATATGTTTGCCATTATCAAAGATTGTGAGTTTAAGCAACCAAAGAGAATATCCCAAAATGGAGGAATAAAAAATGTCTGATTCTGATCAAATCTCTCAAAGTAAAGAGAGTCAAGCTAAAAATGCCACTACGCCAGCGATAAAACAGAAAGCAGCCAAGTGTTTAGCTAAAACATTGCTATTCAGCCCGGGAAGCGGTGGGCATTTATCCACCGTGTATAAACGGCAGCAAGCTCACGTTAGATGACTAAGCAGATCAGCGGGGTCGCGGCGAAGAAAAAGATAAATGGGATTCAAGCGGGCGAGTTACTAGCATATAGACTCAGACTCTTTGCCCGCCGTCTCTGGATGTCTGCCGCATACTGGCGCACATAACTGGGCTTTTCCTCCTCCATCTGGCAAGCAATTATTTCCCAGAATATAGATTCTACATGCCTGAATGATACTGTGCAGTGACATTTAAATATATCAGTGGCTTAAAATAGTCCCTGAACTTTCTTTGATAGCGGAATAGTGACCACGGTCCATGTCAGTTGAAGCAACGTGGCACCTTCCTCACTGATTGTCCCATCAACAGCTCCTCGAGATGTATATCAAGTTCTGGAGGTCAGATCTTCCTAGGCTGAAAGAACAAATGGAAAGAGCTTCCAAGTCTTGTCTGATGCGAGTGTTCCTGATTGGCTTTGAGATGAAGGTCGGACATTTTTTGCCAAGGTCATTCAGCGTGGGCAAGGACATCGTTCCGAACGCCATCAAAAAGAGCTTAGTCTTATTAGGAGATATGGCTTGGTGTGATTCAGAGCTTCACACTTTCACCATCACAATTTCACAATACAGTGGTAACAGTGGAGACAGTAAAAACTGTGAAAAGCGCCTTACAAATGCTCAGAACTTAACTCTCTTTACAAAATTACTTCGTGCCAACAGCAGTTTTGTAAAATGGAAATCCGATAATCCAAAAATGTGTTTAAAATGTAATAAAACCTTGTAATAAAAAACATGTTACATCGGCCATTTTGAATCTTGTGATAATCTCGTGATGACTTTTCTTGTCGCTACAACATTTGGCCTATCGTATAGTGAAATTATTTCGTTAAGAGAGACGATTTTTTTCTCGACGACACCGTTCGAAAAAGGAATTTTTGTTAACAGAGTCAATCGTGAGTGGAGGTACCACTGTACTCCATTTTGTACTTGGTCTTTACTCACCAAAAATTTTACACATGAATGTTTCTCAATCATGGGGCAAAAATACCAGTATAACGAGGTTTTGTTTTCCTAGCCACTGTTGCGATCTAGCTTGCTCTTCTGGTCATAGCCCATAGTCTGAACACCAATGGACATATTTTACCTTTTTACCTGACTCTTTTTTTCCCCAAACTTCTGAGCTCATATAAAGAATCGACATTTTTCTTTTTAAAGACTTTTTCCACATAGCGTCTTTGAATTGGTCTCGGACCAAGAATAGCGCTATATAAATAAACCTGAACGATTAAAATAGGACTATTGTTGCAAGACTATACCAAACCATCTTACAATAATTCTATGCATTTTCACACCATCCACCAAAGAAAAAGACACTCGTCTTAATAAAACCTCTAACCAATGTAGTAACCACTTTCTTTTTCTACAACATTCAGTGGTGAATCGAAAATCCAAAAGAGAGATTTCTCTAGAACATTCTGAATGAGCGGCATAAACCACTAGGCGATATTCACAAAGTCGCTGCTGAGATTATCAACAAGGCAAACCTTTGAATAATTGTGATGGTATTTGCTTCACCTCCTTTTCCTGGAAGGACATGGAAGTCTACGTGCACTTTTTGAAAGAAAACTATAGCTGCCATACCAAAGCATTGGAGAAATCGATTTAAGAGCGAGAGATAAACGTTAGCAGAATGCATTTGACTTCTTGACTCATAAACAGTCTTAAGTCCTCACCAGTTATTTGCACATCAAGCTCCGTCCTAGTAAGACAGGCTCTTTGTATGCGTCTCTTCCTCAAGGTTCCTTTTGTGATCTAAGCCTTTCCAATGAAAACGTTTTTGAGGAGTCTACAATCCCTTCCTGTCAAAATGCCATTGACAAGCTTATTCTCAAAGTAACACAGACCTGGAAAAAAAAGCCTGTAGAATGCTGTATGCAAACAAAAACGCTTCTCCGATCACTCAAACTGCACATTTGATCAAATCCCTTTCTTTTCCCATCGTTTATTTGCTTCCTGTTCGTCCGCAGTGAACAATGGCACATGAGAGCCTCTGTTGTCTTGCTCAAACTGAGACTCTTTTTTTAAGAGAGAGAGAGAGAGAGAGAGCGAGAGAGAGAGAGGCTCAATTGGCCAATGAGATAATCGCTTGATACATAAACGATTGCATAAACACGTTTACATGATCCTGTTTCATTGTAAGAAGGGGCAATTTAAGCGATTTGTCTTAAAATAAGACAATAAAAATGTTATAACACCATGTACAAAAGGCAACTGAATGAGCTGTGAAAAGTTCCTTTTTCCTGTAATCTCTAGTGAAGGAAAGCAAAAAAATCAATTTTGTCAGAATCAATATTTACTTTTGATGCTGTCTCTTGCCAAAATAATGGACAGACGGTCTTTTATTCAACCGGCGGAGAACATAAAAAGGAACTCAAAGGTTACCGCACTCGTGCAAGTTTAAAGCCACGAGCGAAGAAAAACAGCCAGGTTAATGGCTGTGACCCAGAAGAAGACTTTAATCTCTAGAAAAATGCCAACATACGTATGTGAACTTAACGGTGACTGGTAGCGAACTGATTCGTTGACAACAGAGGCAAATTTTTCAAAGGTGTTTAATTTGCAAAGGGGCAAGAAAAGACAAACAGACCTTGGGTCCTTCTTCACTACCTCAGGTCCAGCTTACCCTAGTTTTTCCTCTAGAGTTTGAGCTCTTGTCTTGCCAGTGATATTGTCTAAGGAATTCAAAAGTACACGATAAAGCACAAATGATATTGTTCGCATTTGTGAACTGAAAAGCAGTTTCAATTTCAGTTTTTGAGCAGTACATGTTTCCTTTCTTCACTTTTAAGCTTCAATCCATCTTCTTCCTGAGGTTAGCGTCCCAACTCTTTAATGTTGTCATATTGAACACCAGGACATTTCTCTTTCATACTAACTTGTCACATTTATTCTCCATATTCAGGAAGACGAGTTTGTCAGTGCGGTGACTTGCAGATGAGCGTGGCTTTTTGAGGAGATAATGATGGATGCGTTGAAGACGAGACTTGTAGTTTAACACAACAAAGAAAGAGCCAAATAGAATGAAGCACATTTCAATACAACGGTATGGGCTAGTAAGACAATCTTGACGTTTGAAAGCCTCTCAAACATTTCCAAGGTGTCAAGACTTTTCTACTCGTCTATTGTGCGCTCTGTCTTGTACCACTCAGGGTTTGATTACCTGTCAGTAACGGACATGTTACAATTCAGCCAATAACTATTTTTTCTGAAACAGATTGGCATTCGCTTGAGAGTTTTAGCTTTTTCTGAGTACAAGGGATCAACTTCTCCTTCACAATAAACTCAACTTTATTGGAAAAATGGACAATTTCATTAACTTTTTTTCTTTTTTTTTTTCATTTCAAAGCTATTGAATGTATCGCAGCTTCAGAAAATAAATGTTGTGCAATTTTTATATGAACCTTTTGCCTCTCGTGGCAGTGTTTTGTTGGTTAATGTTTTTATATTTGACCTGAGACTTTTGCCCTTTTCTACTAGTTTTGTTATTTGCCTCAAACTAAAATAGACCACGAATACCAGTCCACCAATGGGAGAAAGGGCACTGGGTCCTGATAAACAAGCTGCTAAATGTAAAAATGTAATGTGGGGGGAAAATGCATTTTATAGAGGATTATTGTACAGATTCAGAAAAAGAAAGTGCAGGGAATAGAAGTGCGGAATGATTCGGAGCCATGTAATAACGAGGAATAGATTGAAAAGGGCATAATCAGCTTCTAGCATTTACTAGAACTTTGAGCAAAGCCGTATGCCATTTTTTAAACGATAAGAGTGAAGACTCGAACGCTGCAGAGGAATGAACGTAGCCTGTCAGTTTGTGTAAATCACGAGCTCTTCTTCTTCATCGGGACTCATCTGATTCCGCTCGGCTACTGTATCTCCAGGAACACCAGCCAGCTTTGGAAGAGCAATCCTTCTTGTGAATGCATGGGGTTTAATGATCCATTAGTGGCAAAAGCAGACTTTTTGACTGTGGGCTGCAGTGTGAAATGATGGATTGTTCTGGATATTACCTCAAGCTGATAAACCGGGCACATTCTGCTGGCCAGAACTTTAATTGTTTTTGTCTACACACATCATCTCCATCTTTCCTCCCACATTAAATATAGCGTTATATGCAGTATGGACAAGAAAATCCTATTGTGTGGCTTTTTGTTATTGTTTGGGTGATTGTGCCAATTACGGTAAAAACACATTCGGTGGAAATGAAGTGAAGGGGGAAAAAAACGGTTTTGTGAGCGACTCTGATTGGTTGATGTTAAGCATACCCACAAGATTTATGAATTATAAAATATAAGCACACAAAATAAATTGTATATACATATGTATAAATATATATGATAAGTTTAAACAAAAGCTGATGAGAGAGGTAAGGAGGGATGACTACATTTGATCTAAATCTTATCGTTTCTCTGTCTGATCCATTCTATTCTTATCTTTTTTGAAAATATTAGTAAACATAAAAATCTATTTTTGTTTTATATTTTAATAGTACTTTAATATTTTGTACTTTAAACTATTACATTTTTTTTAAATATAATAAAAATAGGTATTTTTAGTAATTACTAATATTTTTGATTTGCGCATTTCCCTGATTTGCAAATTATTTGCAATTGTGAAAAATTGCACAGGACTTTTTTGATTCATTGCCATAACAATTCTGACAAACGCATAAAGCAGTTCACTCTGAGTTGTTTAAGGTGGCACATTAACCGGGTTAAGCTTCACTCCATGACACGTATTGGTTTTACCGTCTTCATAGTATTGTCATACTGATCTGCGAACAATGTAACGTTCAGTTGAACATGATAAGCCACACAAAAGGCCTGCTAATACCCAGTATATACTGTAATACTCAACGTGTCATATAAATGTCATATAAAATGGTGATTAAATGTAACAGAGATATAACTCTCTCTCTCTCTCTCTCTCTCTCTCTCTCTCTCTATTGAATATATATATATATATATATATATATATATATATATATATATACTATCTCTCTCTCTTTCTCTCTCTCTCAAACTCTCCCTCAAAACTCAATGACTATTATATTGAAATTTCACTATCTCGCTCTCTCTCTCTTTCTCTCTCTTAAAACTCAAAGACTACTATATTGAATGTATACTACCTCTCTCTCTCTCTGTCTCTGTCCCTCTCTCAAAACTCAACAACGACTACTATATTGAATATATATAATATCTCTCTCTCTCTCTCTCTCTCTCTCTCTCTTTCTCTCTTTCAAAACATAACGACTACTATATTGAATATATATACATCTCTCTCTCTCTCTCTCTCTCTCTCTCTCTCTCTCTCAAAACTCAACGATTACTATATTGAATATATATACTATCTCTCTCTTTCTCTCTCAAAACTTAACAACTACTATATTGAATATATATACTATCTCTCTCTCTCTCTTTCTCTCTCTCTCTTAAAAGTCAACGGCTACTGCACTGAACACTCGATTCTAAATCAATATGTCGTGTTCACATTTCACCAGCATAAATCTCATATTTTCCCTCGCTCGGTTTCAATCACCTCACAAGCCTGGCGTGCAACCGCACAAGCAACGATGCAGGATCCCGCAAGTCCCAGTTTGTTTTCCGTCCGTTGAGAAATGGAATTGAAAGCGACGAGTGAAGGGTACAAACATGGCTTTTGAGAAATCATTTTTCAATCCCTTAAAAAGCCAGTGGACATTTCACGGCAGACATTGTGATGGAGGAATCTTTGTGGAAGGCGTTTGGTTCTGCGCAGACACAAAGACAGAAACAAAGTGTGCTTGCTTTTCACAGCTCGCCACTCAAGAGCCACTCCAGTTCAAGAGCCACTCGAAAACATTGTTGAGCGCTGAACAACGTTATTTACATTCAGAACGCCGGCTGAGGTGGATGTCCGTAACGCTTAAAAGACTGGAGTGTTGAGTTTCTCTTTGTGCACCACTGGAAAAAAAGTCTAAATCCTCTGCCACGTTAAACCTGAAGCCTGGCTGTATGTCCACAAAGCCTTGTCTCCACATCACTTGTGTAGATCTGCAGATTCAGCATGTGATGAGTGATTCACAAAAAAATAACGGGACAAATGGTTAAAAAATGGTAAATCTGGCCCTAAAGCATTCAATTGTGTGTATAGACCAGCTTAATCCGTCATGTTATACACAAACTAGCAATTTTGATGGTTACACTGGGTCTAATTATCAACGTTTAACTGATTTCCAGTTACAGATGAAGGAACTGTCACTGAATAGCCGTTATGAAACGCAGTGGTGTGAAGTACTTGAGTAAATGGACTGTGTTATTTTACTTAAGTATTTTTTATATTTTGTACTCTCTACTTGACTGTATTTGTGATTGAAGATCTGCACTCTTTACTCCACATTACATTCCATTACATTTGAATGGATACTTATCGTTACTTTGTGATTGTCAAGTCGGAATCAAGGTGATATCGCCATCTGCATGATGAGGAAGGTACTGGATGCAATTTACGAGCTAAATTTCCAGTAAGTTACTTAACCTTTAAACTTAAACTAGACCAGTTTGCCCCGTCATGTTTTACAAAAACTTGTTGAAGGAACTTTCACATAAATGCCGCAATAAAATTGTTTTACTTTTACTCAAGTATGCCTTTCAGGTACCTTTTACACCTCTGATGAAATATCCATCTCTCACTATTCTGAAAACCTGCTCTGTTCCTCTGTCTTATCTGAGCAGGGAACTGTGGGTAATGCAGTTTGAGGACACAGACATAACACATGATCTGTTAAGGGACCTGTAGGTAATGCGTCAGTCTTCTCGCACTACATTACCCACAGTTCCCTGATTTGTTCTCTAACACGCTGCATTACCCACAGTTTCCTTAGAAACGGATCAGGGAACTAGTCAGAAACTGGTCTGATCTGGACTGACAGTCATTAAAACTGAACCAAATGTTTGCCAAAGTCCTTTCAATCAACAAATTAATGATAGATGATAGATTTGCCCTTAATTAAAATTGAGCAAATCACCAAAAACCCTAAACTTGTACCCAAATTCATAAAACCCACCGAGTCAATAAAAGAAAGTGTCCCCAAAACTTCCATTTGTCTGCAAATGCAGTTGGACGGGAGAAAGAACCGTCAGTGGAATGCTAACGCGACGTTTAGTTGCCCGTCTCTAATTCCATTTCTGGCTCTGTATCATTCCAAGACGGAACGCAACCAATTCCCAGTGGCAAATTGAAGAGCCATCAATTGTATGAGGCTTCCATTGTCGCCTCTGGAGAGGGGAATCCGGGGGCCGCGAGAGAGCAACGGGTCTGACTCCATTCTATAACCTCACAATAAATTTGATTTAATATCCATTGTCCTGCCAACCTCACCGGCGGGACAGCGGCAAGAGGAAACTGGCATAAATAAGAAGTGAAGGAAGCAGAATGGATATTGGTGGCATTGTTGTATTAAATCAGAATAATAAAACCATGCATGCACAAACAGGGTTTAATAGAGACGTCCGGGCCAGCGGTGGAGACGCAGCTGCGGAAGCCATTCTTCATCAAACCCAAATAAGCGTCGGCTCCCGTGTTTAATGATGGGGCTTGTAGACATCGGACCCCGGGCCCCTGCTGTAGAGCGAAGGGTTAAGCACAATCAGTGTCTGACACAGGAATCGCATGTGAGGTGTGAAAAATGTCAAGTAAGGATTCGCGGTAACGTCACACACACTCTAGGCAACACCGACAAGAACATTTAACCGGTTGATTAAAGCTGGTTAGTTAAGACGACTTTCCTTTAATTATGTCAGAGAACAGGAAACGAGGAAGCGTGTCTGGAATATAAACTACCGTCCATATAATTAACAATATCCGCAGAGATAAAACAGAGGCCTGAATAACACGAGAGTCAATATCTCGGCAATGACAATCGCTTCGGGTCCTGTGACTTCCTGTGGGAGATTAATGAAGTGGGCTGCAATGTCCGACAGGGTCTCCTGACCTTGGCCTTGTGCGTTTAAAGGTGGCACACTGGGCACCGGTAGATGACACAGCCGCAGAAAGATAACCCAACCGACTCTGTTTATGACAAAGATGTCACTAATTAATGACCACCACAACATTTCTGCATGTTTTCCAATTGCTAGTGTAGAATTTATGTCTGTAGACAAGGCAGCTACTGGCAATGCCACATGTCCTCAAGGTCCCAAACACACCTAATGGAGTATGAATTAATAAATGTAACTCTAAGAATTGTGACTGAGTTGCAATTTGCTGTTCAAGTTCAAGCTTATTTGTATAGCACTTTTCTTTGTCCCAGACCAATGCAAAGTCGCTATGCGGAATTAGGCAAAAAAAAGAGTTATTAAAGAAGAAAAAATTTCCCTTGTTCATCGGAGTTCAGACTACAGTATGGGCTATGACCAGAAGAGCAAGCTAGATTGCGAGTGGCTAGGCAAACAAAACCTCTATGGCAGGGTGAGAGGAAAAAACCTAGAGAGAACCGGCACTAAGATCACTCAGAACTAATAATGAAATGTTCCCCTCATCCGAGGCCATTAGAAGACCATCTGTAGCTCCAATCAGTGCCGTTTCTGTATTATGGTTCGGTCTAAAACCTGATTGCTGTTGATGTGAAATTTCTACACGCCACTAGTCAAACCAATTAGAATTTGTTTTGTCGTTTTGCTACCTATAACACTTGTGAGTAGAATTCCCTACACAATTACCTAATTCCCCAAATTTCAATGTTCCATAGCTGACGTTGGAAAATACAAAGACAGCTATTTTGTTGGGCGAAGAATGTTCTTAATCTTGCGTGTCTATTTTAGCGCATGCATGCTTCAGGCTTTAGGATGATGTGGACTGGGATCAAACTCGACAACCACTACGGTCGGAATGAAACTATCAAAGATCATTTAAAAACAACCCAGCATCTTGCAAAGTGGAACTTGCAAATGCTTCCAGAGCTTTTCTTCACAAACTATTTTGGCTGAAGCAAAAATCGCAGGAAATGTCTGGAATTCTGGTTTGAGTCTGGCACTAGTTGCTTGGACCAAAGGGAGGAGAGTTCTTAATTACGGATCCCGATTTGGGCTGAAAGGGAAATGTAATTAGAGGAGTGCAATGCACTGGAGAAAGTCAATAATTACAATAAATACGCTCGGCAAGAAAAGGGCTGATTGCAGAGCTACATGGTTAGCAGGTCGCCCTACTGATGGTGACCTTCATACTCGCGTCGAGCCAATGCCGCAGACCTTCCACTCAGTCTCCTGCAACTACTCTTAATTACAACCATTTAGGCAATCAAGGTCTTGATTATGGAATCGTAGTGGAGAATTTGCAAAGATAAAAAAAATACCTGCATCTCTGGGCCATTGAATAAAACTGTCCAGATCAGTTGAAGACCATAAGAGAATCTTGTTTACATTCCTAGTCATCTCATTCCATTCTGGCAATGATGATCGGCTTATGGCATCTGAAAAATGTGGTATTAACTATCAGCTACACATAGTTGTGTATTGGAAAAAATAAATAGTAGAAACTAATATTGAATCCAGATGAATATTACTTCATTTTTTTTAAGTGTCCTACAATTCAAATTTCACAATCTAAGTACCTCTCACACACCATGGTCAAGGTTTGTTCAATCAATCCTCAAGAGAAACACACACCAAAAATGAGGGTGATGTTTTGCTGTTTCACTGACTCACAAGGGTTCACTGAGTTCAACATGGAGAAAAACTGGTATTTTTTCATAAAGTCTTCAGGTTTAAACTGAAATACATTTTCCATACTGTTCCATTGAATGTACATCCTATTAAATGGACAGACATTATTTTTCCAAAATTTAACTGATTTGAACTAGTCTTCCGCGATATAGCCATTGGCCGGAAACTGATGAAAGTGAAGCTGTATATTTGGAAGCAATAACTTAACCAGAAATCTGAAGTACTTGAGTAGATGAACTTTGTTACTTTTCGTAAATATTTGGGGCTACTTTCTACTTAGAAACTACTTCTACTTCTGAGTATCAAAAATATTAGCAACTTTTACTCTGACTACATTTTTTATTTACGGTAGTATCTGTACGCTTTACTCCACTACATTTAAAAGGACACTTACTATTACTCGCTACATTGTGATTGTGCATGACAAGTCGACATCGTTATCTATTGTGGTTATTTTCCTTGGCGGACGGGGTGATATCGCCATCTGCAGGATGCTAAAGGTACTTTTTATGAGCTAAATCAGCGGAATTTGAGTTTGACTGAGACTTTTTGTTCTTTGTTTAATTTATTTTGTACTGACCTCAACTAGCAGACTACTGAACACAATGAGTGGATCTGCCCAATCAATGTAATTCTACACGTTCAAACTTCCCTCACAGCAGTGGTGCAAAGATACGTAGCCATTGGGGATCGAGAAGGTCCATGTGACCCAACGCTGGTGAGAAACGGAGAAGGATGTGCAAATATCCCCCCTACTTGACAATCTGAGCCCAATGGAACCGAAAACCCTCCCAAAGTTTGCCAGGTAGCTCTACAAAACTCATCTGCTTTGTCACTGTCATGCCGTCTGAATTTTTTGGACTCAATCCACATAATCCCGAAGAGTGGAGAAGGGCTCGGCCATTCTTTATATTTATCTCCCGTGGTGCAGGAAGAGCGTCATGGCTTGCGTGGTCACACATACTAAGCGGAGAGGTCGCCATGGCCTGAAACCCTTCATCAGGTGCATACTAAACAGAACATCGGTGCGCCTAAAGGAGTCTCGCCATGCAATTGGGTCGAGAGGTTACGCACAATTGAATCCCAATGAAAATGCTCGGCGGTCGACAAAGCCATCGGCAAAATGCGTATTAAAACGGGCGAAATTTTGAGCACCTGCACACCAACTCAACTCTCTTGGAGGACACTTTGAGTAATGGCTCCTCGCCCATCTCGCTCTCCTCTAATAGCCTTATCGCCTAAATCCCTGTAGGAGACACGGGAAACAGTGTGAGATTTTATTTCCCCTTGTTACTGTTCTCTGGAGAGGACCGAGCCCCACCGTAAAGGTAATTGTGATGAACAGGGGCTCTCCTGGTACCGTTGTAGTGGCACTACAGGGCTTCACTGCCAGACCTTATCTCCACTAAGAACGAACCATGATGGATGGCAAGAGACGCTTTGAATATTGCACAACGCGGAGAGTCACGTGACCCGATCCTGACCTCGAGAGCGGCTTAAGTCACCAACACCAACATGAGTGGAAAGGAAAAGCCTTGACTTGCTCATGCACCTTCTATTAATCTCAAGATTAAGGTTTGCATGATCTAGACGAGACTAGATGAAGTCAGATTGCGATAATTAACGATCAGAACTGGGATATTCGATTGTTATCCTAAGTCACACCTATAGACACGTTTTGAGCTGCTAATATGTACAAATGTTGTTAATCTTTTTTCGCGGTTGTTTGTTTTTGTTATTATTATTATTGGTATTATTACTATTATCATCCTGCACAATTTCTTATCTATGGCTGATCTAGTGATTGAATTTCCATGTGGGATCAATAAAGTTCATTCATTCGTTCATTCATTCATTCAATTATGTTAAAAATAAAGTATGTATACAATATGCATTAGAATCAGAATCTTTCTTGGCCAAGAGTAAAATTTTTTTTTTTGTTTTGTTTTATTTCAGACTCAAAGATGGTCCATAGTAGGAGTCACATACAGACATAAATGACAACAAAGAATTGAGTTTGGTCTGACTCCTTTTCTCTTCTTTTTGCAAGTATTAACAAACAATAAAAGAAAAACTAATTATGCTATACACATTAATAGAAATCTATTTTTTACTGTATAGCATAAATAACATTACTACAAATGTAACTGCATTACCAGAGGTGTAAAGAGTATCTTAAAACCATACTTGAGTAAAATAAATAACTTACTGTATTATTAGCATCCAGTATCGAAATAAACCAGGGTGGAAATAGACGTCGACTTGTCGCGAATAATCACAATGTAACAAGTAACAGTAAGAGTTCATTTCAATGTAGTGGAGTAAAAAGTACAGATACTCAATCACAAATATAGTCTACACTAGTAGTAAAAGTTGCTTATATTTTTAAAACTAATTACAAGTACAAAATAGTCAAAAATACTCAAGTAACAAAGTCAATAAATACTAGCCTTACGCTAGAAATGCAAATGATTTCAATTCAGTTGACATTTATTTACCAAATTAAGTACAGTAAATTAAAAACTCCAAAGCTTTAAAAGGCAAACTCCAAGTATTTTGCAAACATTATTTTCGTATTAGTGACTTTTTTTGTTTTCGGTGACATTACTAGTTTGATTCTTTTGACTCAAGTCTGATCTTTAACTCTCAGTAAAGTGAACTATTCATTTCGAGTCACTCATTCATTTTGTACATTTTTTTTACAGCATGCGGTGCTGTAAAAACAAATTTTCTGCATCATATAACCGTTTTTTGCAACTGTGACACGTTTTATCACGAAGCTGTGTTACCGTTATATATAATATAATATATATTTAGAGATTCCGAGCCTTGACCCAACATCTAATGGAAATTCTTCTCCAGAAGCCACTTCGTATTAATACCTGTGTGTTTTTGCTTTTATTAAACGCTCCACAGGCACTTCTGGCTCCGAGGTGTCCACACACTTATTGTCATATTGTGCAGAAACACGTTTTTAGATATTCTCTCCCCGTTTGAGTGGATTTTAGACCAAATGCAACCAAAGTGGCAAATAAAACCAGGGTAAAATGAATGCCCACCGAGGCGAACGTGACACATCGATTCTTTAAAGGTGCAAACAGCATCTTAGAATAAAGGAATATTTGCTTCTGCTGTTCATCATCCCGACAGCTCAGGTAGTCAGAGAAGCCGAGCGAATGCTTTATCTGTCTGGTTTCTTCAGCTTCCTCTAAATAGGGTTTAATTCGGTAAATTCGGTATTTTTGTATTTTTCTCTGTTTATTGAATTTTTATCTTTTATATTTTATTCGTATTTTATTCTTGCATATCTATATTTATCTTGTATTTTTCTCATTTTATTGTATTTATTTATTTTTTATATTTTATTCATATTTATCTTATTTCTATTTCATCTTGTGTTTCTGTATTTTTTTCTTTTTATTGTACTGTTATCTTTTATATTTCATTCGTATTTTATCTTAACTCTATTTTTATTGTATTTTACTGCTTTTATCTAATGTCTTTTTTTGGTTTTCTTTTTCTATTATTTTTATACGGTGGACAATTGTAAAATACATTTCACTGCTCGTTGTTGCAAAATAATGTGTATGTGACAAAAAAAATCTGAATTTGAAATAAAAAGAGGAAACAATTAACCTCCATTTCACCAGACGATCTAACTGCCGTCGCTCTTCCTGACAAGACACCTAACGTCTGTTCGCCAAAATAAAAAATAAAAAAACGTGATCCAGATCCACAATGCTTATGATCGTTTAAATTGTCAAAACTCAAATGTATGCGCTTTGAGACATATAAAGCTGTGAAAAGCGCATTACAAATGCTCTGAACGTGAACTTAAATCATCTTATACACAACATTGGCTTCAGATGTTGTTCGGCAGTTTGTTTAAAAGTACAATACATTACAATCAGTGAACAGATTTAGGATTTTTAGGACTTTTAGCTGTTTAATTGTAGCTAATAAAAGGAAAAAATATGTCTTCGGGATGCCTTGCGTCGTTTTATTGCGCATAACTCAGACAGCTTGGACCATGGGAACCAGCAAACCAGCTCCTACGGATAAAATTAAGCCGAGTGTGTTAATAAATTCGGAAAACGAACATGTTGAGTCGGAAAATATAATAAAAAAAAGCGTAATAAACATACAGGAGTCAATGAAAAGTCCTTCCCCTGGCGCTATACCTTCAGAACACAATTAAAGCTGGATTGTGCGCAATAAATCAATTAATTATGGCGAATAAATTGCATTTCCCCGGTAACCACCACCTGCTACTTCACTTTCAATTTCTCTCTCTCTCATCTCATCTCGCCGCTGGCTGGCGTCCGTGACTGCGTGGGTTTGGTGGTCTTGGAGAGATGCAGTGGGTGAACTCTCTTGGCTGAGCCTTTGTTTTCCATTAGACAGAGTTATAGCGGCGGAGACGGTTCATGAGAGCACTTAAGATGGTGATAAACACGCGGGCGCACCAAAGCAAGGCCGAGGATTGTCAGTTCAGGGACGCGACGCCTCGCGAGCTTTAATCAGACGCGCTCCAACGTAAGGCCGATGCTTTGTGTTGGAAGACGAATTGGCCTGGGCGTTTAGTGCGGTTTGATCGTTTCCTGGGGGAAAGTGTAATGTAATAACTACGAGAGTCATCCATCGCCATACAGTCGCTTAGTGCTGCACGATCGGGGGAATAAGTCATATCGCGATTCGTGAGGGGAAACTTGCGATGGGCGAGTGAGTCGAGTAGGAATTTACGCACTGCTCTAGACGCTACTACAGTGGTAATTTTGACGATTTAAAAAAAATTTAGTTCTAATCACGGTCTTTTGACTGAAACTGGGTTTTGTTTTAGTCCTAAATTAGTCATCTTAATTTATGTTTAGTTTTATGTGATTTTAGTCGACTATAGATTTAGTCAACGGAATGCTTACGTATAAGAACTCTGAATACGTAGTTAACTGTGAACATAAATACAAAGATCCTATTGGGAAAAACATTGAATTTTTCTTGAACCTATTTTTGTAAACTTTTTCTTTCAATCCAAATAAATGTATTCTCATAAATGAAACCACAACAAAGAGGAAATGAAATACAGTAAAAAAAAAAAAAATATTACAATTGCGTCACGTTTATAAGGAACAAATGGTTGCAGGACGATTCTATCACGGTGTCACAAGGTTGGAGGGCTGGATCCCAGTGCATGGCACGGAAGAGACGGGATGCCAAGGGTTAAGTACGTGAAAAGGTTTATTTCCAAAAACTCACAAGGCGAGACGAGACAGTAATGACGACCAGCACATCAGACAACGCGACAAAGAACTGTGACAAAACCCGTGTTTAAATACCAAACAAATGACCAGACCAACGACGAACACCTGGAACATAACGAGACAATGAACACGATCGCGGGAAAACAGGAAGTGACGTGAAAACAGCTGATCCCAAAAACCAGGAAGACACGAGACAGCTGGGCAGACAAAACATAAACAAACCGAAAACCTGGAAGTGACGTGATACAAAGTCCGTGTCAAAATAAAAATTCAGCCCGGGATCAGTGACTGAAGAATTAGCGCTTCTATCCTCACCGTGGGGCACCGTGTCCTGATTGGTTCTCTTTGCATTTGACCCGCCTTTCTCTACAAGCTCTGGTTATGATTGGATGTCGTCACGAAAGGCATTTTTGATTAGCTTTAATAGCGCTGAGTGGGAGTTTTTATATAGTTCTCGTTTTGTTTTCATCACGGAAAAAGTGTAAAAAAAAAGGGTAAAAGGGTAATTAAGATAAGTAATAAGGGTAAAAGGGAGTAATAAGGGTAAAAAATATTTCGTCAATGAAATTAACACTGTTTCTACATTTAAATCATACGGTTTATGCTGAGTCTAAACAGCCTAAACACTTTATTTGAAAGTCATGGCGTTCTGTTTTTCTCTCCTTCCGTCATTGTGGCGTCGCCCTTCTAATAGAGGGTGGTGCTGTATTTTTCATTTAGCTGGTCATCATTTTCGAGAATATAAAAATAGTATTGATGAAAAAAAAAGCAGAATAGACATTGATTGGTTTGGAAAGCGATTAATCGTACTGAGAATCAAATGACATTTCCACGTCGATTTGCTGAGTAAATTTGCCTGTAGCAATGTCGAAGGTCTGGGTCACGTTGCTTCATATTTCTTTCGCGCCAAAGGCATCAGATCTTCAGATTCGGAACCACTTGACATTACTGCCATCATTTTAATGTTCTCATTCGTCTCTGCAGACGCTGAATTATGAGGCTTCAATTGACCCCGGAAAAAGGAAAAGTTCTTCAGATATTGACTAGAATGTCTGAAGGACGTCAACTTTTTTGATCACGCTATAGGTCGATTGTTCTGAAGTTTTTAGTAAATGTGTTTGTCATACGTGAGTGCGTTTTACACAATGAATGTAATTTTCTTGTTATAAATAGTGTGTCTATATATGCATATATGCTTTTATTGACTGAATAACAGAAATAAAGAAGCATTATCTACGATGCTACTCTTAGCAGTGCTAAACAACACGCTGCTGTACGTATTTAAAATATATACGCAAATTTAACTGAATAACAGAAATAATGAAACCATTTAGAAATATAATTTTAACGGTTACTTAAAGTAAAACGTTGTTAAAGTGAAATTATGGGGAGCAGTCAAAAGTTTAGTTTGTCAAAAGAAGTCTTTAGCCAGAGATTTTAGATCCACAACACTTTTTCTTTTTCTTTCTTTATTTGAACTGACTCTTTTTACTAATTTTTGAAGACAGATGAACGATTGACATTATTCTTCTTTAAGAATCTGCCACCTCACACTTTCCTGTATACCTTTTATCAACACCTTTTTAATTCGCAAAAAGCTTGACAATTTATGGAATGTGACTAGTTGATGAGTAGGGTAAACTTTAGAGTAAAACTTTAGGTTTTGGTCGCAACATATTTTACTATAACATTTACTGTAACACATATACTGTAAGTGTTTACTGTGCATTGCTTTATCAACAGTAGATATAATTAATTGCAACAGAAGTAAATGAAAAATAGTCATTGTCATGAAAACTATTATAATATAAAATGAATTAAAAATGTCAATGAATGTAAAAATGTAATTTAAATAAACTAGTCAGGAAATTTGTCATGATTTGTTATTTTGTTGAGTGAATCTCGAAGAATCTCGTTGTTGGTCAAAAGTCACATGATGTGCGTGATCAAACACTCTAATAGTGGAAGAAATTATAGAGCCCTACGATACAAAGAAAAAAAAAGTGCAGAAGACACTTGAGCAGGTAAGAAAAGTAAATGAGGGAATACAAACAGCTGGAAATGTCAAATTTGCAGTCCAACACCTGGAACGTAGAGCGAGAGCCTGAAGCGACAGATGCTGTGTGACTTCATGCGGTCGCTTTTATTACACGTCTGTCTAAAACAAATGAAAAGTAAGTCACGAAGCCGCATGAAGCGCCAACAACAGCAGACAGAGGTAATAACTCCAGCCGAGACATCTACATACCAGCGCGGGAAACCAACTCGAGCTTCCATTCGTACCACCACAATTGACTAAAACGCATTTCTTTCCCAAACCTACAATTTTTGTCATCTTCCTTGTCATCAAACGTCACCCATCACACACGCCCCTACCGGATCAAACCCGAGCTAATCTTCCGCCCTTACACCGCCTCGAAACTTTCTATTTTCTGCTCCGACAAGGAAACACAATCACACGAGCTCAGAATAATGGGAATGGTGTTTCGTGGTCAGATTGTGACAGAATGGAGTCACATTTCCGAAGCCTCGACTCGACTCCATCCGCCAAACATTCAGATTGGTGTCAGAGTATAAAACACATTCTGCTTTCTCTAAGTTTGCAAATCATCGACATAATATACACACAAAAATAGGAATCCTGATGGATCAAATCATCCCCTGACAGGTTTGTGTAATCGATAATATTGACGGTGATACAAAATGGCGACTGTTGATTAACAGCTCGATTATACATTTTACAATGTTTCAAAAGAGAAAAACAAAGCATGGATGATAAACTTACAGACTAAAACTATTTTAAAGGCTATTGACAGTCAAAAAGAATTTGCAAAATCAATGTTTACATTAATTACTGTAATTGTTTTTTGTTTTTAACATAACTTTTTTCTAACTTTTTTAAAAGTTAGATATATAGATTAAAATCAATTATAAAATAAAATATCTGAATCTAAAATAATTACCGGTAATTAAAATAATTTAACTATATGAAAAATATATTAAAAAAAATAATAAAATATAGGAATTTACTGATTAGCAAAACAAAAAAAAAACATCCTTGTATTTTGAAAAATGAGCAATGATCTAAATTAAAATATAATTGATATAGTCATTCCATTATTAGCACAAGTACAAAAAAATAGGAGTAAAGCTTTTATTATTCTCTTTTTAATTGCTGTAAAAAAAACATATTTTTCATATATATATATATATATATATATATATATATATATATATATATATATATATTTTGTTACTTGGTTAAATGCTATTATTTTGTTACTTATACATCTAAACAGTGTACTAATATTAGTAATAATTATAATAGACAATACCAATATTGTTGTTGAGATTTTAAAAACATTATTAATAATGGAAAAAAAATCCCATTAAATAATTAAAGAAAGCATTCCACCTGCAACAGAATGTAGATCATTCCGACTAACAGGAATCCCACAAAACAACTCAAGAGTGGGATCAGAAAATAAATCGGCATCATTTGGGAAAGTGAAAGGACGGTTAAAGGCGATGCGATAGAAAGCTGATCAATAAAACATCTGCATCCTCTTCTCAGCGGGGCTAGTGCAATGTGCTCCACATCTGCTTGACGCGCTACAGGCTAAAAAACACTCGCTAACAATCAGGATCCACTGGCAAAACACTTTTTTCGATCTTTTTTTTCAATTTTTTCGCCTTTTTTTTTTCAATCATTTCCCATATCTCTGGCTTTAAAACAGGCCCGTTTATTAGAAATGCTCTTTCTTTCCTTCTCTCGCTGCTGTTTTTTGGAGGAATAATAGTGTCAGTCGTGCTACAGACACCTACAATTCCCTCCCTGTCGACCAATAGGGTGACAATAAGAATGGATGCTTCTTTCGATTCCTCTGCAGGATGGATGTGAAATGTGAAAACAATTTTCGTTTGTGGATGTGACTGAAAATGGCAAAGAAACTGCCTGGCAGTTTCATAGTCGCTTTGTAACACTTCAACTTCATTTGCGATTCACATCTCGGAACGTAACTACTTAATTTGGCCAATTTTTGCCCACACAGCTCGTGCTTACACACAAATTGCGCAATAAGTGGCATTGCGCAATTTATGACGGCGTAATAATCCTCAAAAAAAAAATCGTAGGGGTACCTCTACTTATGAAATTGATTTGTTCACGAAAGCTGTTTTGTGATGTAAAACTTTCGTAAGTAGAAACACATTTTACACTATAAATGCCCTAATCGAAGCCTGCCTAAATTCAGAAAATATATATGTATATATATTTTTATAAACAGTAAAAATTGGTAATAACTAATAAAAACATGTTAAATAAAAAATATAAAAAAAATAATATAGAAAAAATATAGAACAGTACTGTGGGACTAAAGGAAAGAATTACTTAAGAATTAATTTACCTTATAAGTGACTGTACTGTTACGAACTAGGGTTATGGAAATTGCTCGTTAGTTGGTTTTTTTCTGATTGGTTGGGGTTTTTAATGTACGAAACCTACGAAGAAGAAACGTAAGAAAAAAAATGGCTTAAAAGTTGCTGCAACATTTGGCCTTTCGCATCATGAAACATTTTGTAACTAGAGACAATATTTTTACGAAGGCAAATTCAAATTTATTTTGTCACTTACACATTACACATGATACAGCATGTAGTTTCGTAACGTGAAACCTTTGTTAGTAGAGGCATTCGTAAGTCGAGGTACCAATGCATATTTGATCCCAACTGAGTAATTTAAGTTGGATTCGTTGGATTGTGTTAAAAAAATACAACTTAAATTCAAGCCATTAGAAGACAAGCCCCAATCAACAAAGCCCCAATTTTCTCCTTCTAAAGAAAAATATCAAGAAAACGTATCATTTGGGATTTCATTAAATTTAAAAACTTAAGTTCAACTCAAAGATGTTTTTTGCATTGGCAAATTACTGGATAGTTACCGTAATTCCTTTCAAAGTAAAATTGTTAAGTTTATCCAAAGTAAAGTGATTAGGTGTAACAAGTTGACGCTAAATTTTTACTTTCATCCAATGAGACACTTTTTCCAGTGTACATTATTTCACAACCTCAACAAAGAAAACCCCAGACTGGGCTTCGAACTAGGATCCTCCTTGCCAACAACGCAACCCACTGAATCAGTCTTGAACTTGGGTCTCAAACGCGGTTTCCACTTGCTGTGAGAGGCCTACTGAACAACACTTGAGGAAAATCCATTAAACTATTGGTTGGAACCTCTCAGAAACCATCTGCACTACACCAGACTCCTTTCCTCTTTACTGAACAAACAGCACTCAGCCGTGTGGCGTTGAGCAGTGACACTGTGCCAGCTGACGGAAGCTTCCAGAACTGTCCGCCTGGCTGGAACCAGTCAAACACATTCATATTCCTACAGAAGGTGACGTGTTATGGCCATCAAAGTGGCATCTGTTTTAAAGTGGCTTCCTAAATAATCTTCAATGTCAATGATCTTGTTACCGCAAGGGACTATATAATAGTTCACTGGAATAGTGCCACCGGTGGCGTTCTGCGGGCACCAAGCTCTCGACTCATTGGGTTATTTGGACACCATTCGTCTAGCTCGGCCAAACCAAAGTCTATTTATCGGCAGAATTACAGGGCTTCATCTATCCATCCATTTTCTAATCCGCTTTATTTCTGGCCAAGCTGGAGCCAATCTCGCCATCACTGGGTTAGAGGTGAGAACTCCTCTCTGATTGGAAGCCAGTCAAACTGAAACATCGTCACTCGTGGAAATAGTTCGAGATCTTGGGTATAAATATGCAGGTTCAACAATGAAAAGCCCAAATTGGGCCTTACACTTGACTTAATAACCAATGTTTTTTTTTTATATTATTTTAATATTTGGGGTGTAACATTTCTATAACATGTGAACAATAAATCCTCTAGTTGTCTAAATGAATAATAACAGTCTTGCTCCCCACAATTGCTGTGTTTTGAAATTGTCTTTGTACTTAAACCCAAAATTGATTAGTCTTTTATTTCTGCCCATGTGTCAGATTAGATTAGATTAGATTAGATTAGATTAGATTAGACTAGACTACACTCGATTAGACTAGACTACACTAGACTAGACTAGACTTGAATAGATTGACTTAATCCCACAAATTAATCCCACAATGGAAAAAAATTTGCTTTTTACAGCAGCAAACAAAAGGAGGCAGTACAAAGACAGAAAAAATACAGAGGAAATACCAACAGAAAAAATGCAAGAACAACAGCGTAAAAAAAAAAAAAAGATGTCCGCCATTGTCGCTTTTAACAAAATTGCAAATCACCAACGCCATAAGGAATAAAAACAAGCCCAACGTGTCAGAAAAAGTTCAGCCACAAGTTCAGCCACAAAAAAAACGAAAACATCATGGCCTCAAACGTGGCCCTATGCTCACTGAAATAAGTCACCAAACTCCGCATTGACAAATTTCTAGAGTTGTTACTAGAAAGCAGAATTTTTCTTCCATCCTGGATGAAAAGACATGCAACAACAACCCGTTTTTCTCACGAAACCCAGTCCCAACATTCCCACAAACCAGATTAAACAGTTCGTCCGCTTGGAAACCACTATTGACTGGTGCGTAGATTCTGCTTACATGGCAGAAGCAAACGCTTGAGATGCTTTGGAGCGCTAACAACTGTTCACAATGGACTGAAGACTTGTGCTCTACGGTCTACAAAGAGCTCTTGAAATCCAAGTTTAACACCTTGCTGTGCCACCAACGTTTTCCAGGATGTTAATGAGCATCGGTTCCTTTCAAAATCTCGGGTCTGAACTTCATGACGTAACATCCAACAATCTTAGATCACCAACTTTCATCTTTTGCTGCATCCGACAGCCAACAACTTTCACGAATGCAACACTTTTTGATGCGACTTTCACAGGGGAAACAACACATCACACCTAGAATCCCAGTCCCAGATAAACCAGACCACTAGAGCTGGTCCAAATGGTTTATCTATTCATCGACCAATCAGGTCAATTTAAGGTGCGTCTCATGATATCATAAGCAAGAGGTTTGTGTGCATGTATCTGCTACACTGCAAAAAATCCATGTGAAAAAATTAAAAACAAAATGAGCAAAAATAAATGAAATCAAAAAAATTATCTGCTGATGGGGTCCGAAAATGTGACTTGGTAAAACGGCTTAAAACCAGACAATAAATCTTGTTACACCGTAGATTTGTTTCTGCATTTCAGTTCTTGTTCTCAATGGCTTTATTATAAAAAAGTAGCTAGTTTCTTAAATCGAGAAACGTTTTTAAAAAATTATCGATGTATTTGCCTCACAACTAAACTAATAGATAAACTTCAGTTGGTTCAGAATGCAGCTGTTAGATTACTCACCAGAACAAAAAAATTTAGCCATATTAGTCCAGTGTTAATGTCGCTACACTGGTTACCTGTTAAATATCGCATCCAGTTTAAAATTCTCTTAATCACTTATAAAGCACTAAACGGTTTAGCTCCTCTATATCTCAGTGAGCTCATCACTTACTACGAGCCTACACGACTGCTGCGCTCTCAAAACTCCGGCCAGCTTATAATACCGCGAATCTCTAAAATCTACCAGGGAGGAAGATCCTTTTCATACTTAGCACCCAAACTATGGAATGCTCTGCCGAGTCCAATTCGAGACTCAGAATCAGTGAGTCAATTTAAGTCTAGACTGAGACGCATCTCTTCAACGAAGCATATATTGACCTGTTATTATAACTTACAGAAAATATTAATATATCGTATAGAAAGGCTGCCTAGTTAGTGCTCGGAACCGAATTACACCTGCACCTTCAGGAAAAATTGTCAAAATCTATAGTACTTGAATTTTTCTAATTGCCTTGTATTATTTTTTTTTTTTTTTTTTTTTTTTTCTCCCTCCTCTCCTGAGCGCCAAGTGTCGTACGACCGGAATCTCCTAGAGCTTCGGAATCATCGGTGGTGCTTCCTCGACCTCTGTGGACCTGATGACGCTGTTGGCTTGGAGCAGTGGAGCCGCCTCTTTCCCCGTTGAGGAGGGAAACATCGTTCCAGAATCATCATTAAAAACGACGCGGAACAACAACGCACTGATTGTGTAGTGTTAGAATGCCGGAGGAGACTGGCACCAGTGAGCCGGGTTCTCCCCAGGGTTTTTCCTCGTTAAAGAGGTTTTTTTACCTGGCCACTGTTGCGTATGTGCTTGCTCGCTGGTCTTTGTCTTTGTCTTGTCATAACCGCAGCCACTTAGTCAACACCAACAATCCAGACGACAAATTGAATAAAAAGCATAATTTCCTTTACATATTTACATGTGCGCTTTGAGACAGTTAAAACTGTGAAAAGCGCCTTACAAATACTCATTATTATTATTATTATTATTACAACAGAATCAATGGAGAAAGCTCATATTTATGAAAAAATTCCAAAATTAATTAATAAAACAGACACTCGAGAAAAAATATTCAGTTAAATACAATTTTAAAACTCAATCTATATCTAAACGGACAAAATATGAAATCCAATTACCAGACTCTTTCTATAAAAGACCACAAACAGAGTAAAACAAAGAAAATACATGGAAAGTGAGCACAATTTTGACTAATACGCTTCACACGTCTTTATCCAAGAGCTTTGATGTTTTTACTTCTTGCATGTGTTCTTCATTTTTGACTGTTTCGAAGATTACACGGTTTCTTTCTGCGATGACACATTGGACCTGTTTGTTAGCGCTAAGCTAAGCTAACCAGTTGAGGTTTGTAGTTTCTGTTTCTTGCAATTTTAATGATTGCATTTAGTTTATTCTTACTTCTTCCAGTGTTATTTAGTTCTCATTAAGTGTCACAGCCTGTTTAATGTTTCTTTATTTCTATTATTGAGCCAATAAAAGCTTATACTGTAACCACGCCTCCCTCCGCATTATTTAAAGACACACGCGCGCCGCTGCATAAAGACAGTGTTTTTACGTTGAATGTTCCTGACTTGAAATACGAAAAAATGGGCGCATATTTATCGCATATAATCGCATATAATCGCATTTTATCGCCGATTATCAGCACCGCCCAAGTTTTTGAGCGTTGAAAAATGGAATGAATTATGTGCTTATATTCGCGTAAATACGTAAAGAACTATTGTCGCTGAGGAAAACATCGGTTTTAAAAAGTACAATTGAAGTAAAAATGTAAATAAACGCAACGTTATGAACAGTCCTGGGTGGAAAGGAAGTGGTAATGTCCAACGCTTTCTCCCGTGTAGCCGCTAAGTCGGGAGAATGGAGCGTGCCAGGCTGAAGTGTGCCACGCCAACACCATCAGCGCCGGCAGATGGGCCTTCCAGCCTCCACGCCAAGACCTTAATGAAACTGCAGCTGCTTGAAGACAAGGTGAATCTTCCGCCATGACAGACCCGTCCACCAGCCGGACGCAATCGCCTCGGAAACGGACGAAGAATAACGTGCCACCAGCTTTTAGAAGCTCAGACCAGCAGATCAAAGCCGAGCTGGTTCCCTTGTGCGTGATTTATTATTCAGACAAATTCAAGGCTGTTTTAGTCGTTTTAACGAAAATTTTGTTTTGTGAACACCAGTGATGGGAATAACGGCGTTATAAATATAGTTGTTACTAACGACGTTACTATTTTTTGTCAATAACGAGGAATCTAACACTATTACCGTAACAACTCCGTTATCATTACAGACAAAAGTGCTGCGTTAGTATAATTGTGTTCACTGAAGAAGTTAATTTCATTGAAGAAATATTTTGCGCCATCGTCTTCGTCAATGACACTTTTTTCGATGACAAAAACGAAACGAAAACTATATAAAAACTCCCGCTCAGGGACGAAAACTAAAACTACATTTATTGACACATTCGTCAACGAATAAAAACGAAACAAAATGCCTTTCGTGACGATGTCCAATCATAATCCGAGTTTGTGGAGAATCAGGACACGAATCACGAACCAGCTGCAGCTGCAATAAATATGGTCAGATGTACTGTATGGATTCGTTTTACATTCAACGTGACCTGAGAAAAACTATTTGTACGGCGTGTGTGGAGCAACAATCACGGGCAGAAACACAACACACCTGAAGCGTCATCTGCTGATTGAACCTTCTTTTTTCAATGTGCAACCATTTGTTACTTTAAATTTAAACTTACTATAGTTAATTTTATTTTACTGTATTTATTTTTCTCTTTGTCGAGGTTTCATTTATGAGAATACATTTATTTGGATTGAAAGAAAGTTTGTAAGAATAAGTTCAAGAAAAAGACATTTTTCCATAGAAGATTTTTGTATATATTTTATATGTTCATAGTTAACTACATATTCAGATTTCTTAGACATACATACTTTAGTAAACATTTAGAATATATAGCACCTATACTTTCGTTGACTAAATCTATACTTTAATTTAGTCGACTAAAATGCTGTGTATTTAATTAGAAAACTAGACTAAAACTAAAACAAACAAAAAAAAAATTAAGAAGACTAAATTGGGACTACTAAACTGAGTTTTAGTCAAAAGACTAAAACTAAATTAAAAATCTTTGTCAACATTAACACAGCACCGAAGCGGTTTTGGTCCGATCAGAGTGTGTGTGTTTCCTCTGGTGTGTGTGTGTGTGTGTGTGTGTGTGTGTGTGTGTGTGTGTGTGTGTGTGTGTTTGTGGGGCGACTGAAAATGTGATGGAAGCATTGCGTTTGGTCACAAACAAGCATTATATTGAGATCATAACACGTCTTGTTATGAACTGTTTACTTTTGTGAATTCTATTTTTTTTTTTACTTTTGTCCATTTCATTCAAGTAAGGCATTTTTCACAGTTTTAACTGTCTGTAAGAGGTGTGAATATGTAAGCGGACTGTTGCTTTTAATTGATTAGTAGTTAGTGTTAAAAATATGGCTATGAATATCACTAAGACTATGACAAAGATGAATGAACTTCATTCATTTCACATAGCCACATTTTTTGACAAATTAAAGAAAAACATGTTGCAAAGAGTAACGCATTAGTTACTTTCCTTGGTAATTTGTTACTTTTATAACGATGTAACTTAATTACTAATTTGGTTACTTTTTGTTGGAAGCAACTGTAGCTAATTACTTTTTTAAAGGAACCTTCCCAACACTGGCGAATACACCCTTTATGAGCAGGAGAAACATCATTCACAGGTCGACTGATGATTATTTACTAAAACTCTTCAGCAGGAATAATGGCACTTTACAAAAGTCCAACAGCTCAACAGAGTCAAGCGTAAAGCCTGTTAGCTAGATTACACACTCCACGCTTTAGCATCAGAAACGCGAGCGGCCAGACGCAATGCCATCATTTGAAAATGCTGATATATTCTCTCCAAAAGTCAGATGTAATGACTCTCCATTATGCTGTCGCTTTTACCAGAGCGCTGACCTGAGAAGCAGAGAGATGTCTCCAAGCGGTTTCCTTGTTACCATTAGTTAGAAATGTAAAAAAAAAATGCTTAACAAAAACTTATATACACACATTTTTGTAAAGCATTTTTTTAATAAATAATAAATTAATGTATATAATTATAATAAAAAGAAAGAAAAAAAGGATAGAAAGAAAGAAAGAAAAAAGAGTGATAGAAAGAAATTAAAGAAAAAAGAAAGAACAAAAGAAAGAAGGAAAGAAAGAAAAAAGGAAGGAAAGAAAGAAAGAGAGAAAGAAGGAAAGAAAGATAGAAAGATTGAAAAGAAAGAAAGAAGGAAAGAAAGATAGAAAGATAGATAAAAGGATAGCTGGAAGTAAAGACATAAAGCAAGAGGGAAAGAAAGAAAGAAAGAAGGAAGGAAAGAATATAGGACAGAATGAAAGGAAAGAAAAAAAGAAAGAAAAAAGAAAGAATGAAAGAATGGTTAAAAGGAAGGAAAGAAAGGAAGAATGAAAGAAACAAGGAAAGAAAAAAAGAAAGAAAAAAAGAAAGAAAGAAAGAAAGAAAGAAAGAAAGCCAAAGTCCAATGCTACTCAAAAACAAAATAAATCCAAGCTAATGATTTAAGCAATTTGTGCATTTTGGGTGTAAAATTTTGTGCTATATGTACAAAAATTGTATCACAGTCTCAATCATAACATCAGCGTGCTTAATAAAAGATGTGAAATGGTAATAAAAGATGTGGAAATTATATATTTGAAAAACAATAGGATCAGTCAGAAAAAGAGTGTTTGTGGAATGATCATGTAAATTAAGAATTACAAAACACGGACTAAAACACCATCGACTAAAGTCACCAGAAGGAAAACTGTTTCTCGAATCTCTGAAACACCTGTAAACGTTGTAAAGCTCAAATTTGAAAAGTAGTTTCTTTACGAAAATCTTCATAAATGTAAAAAATGTGCCAGTAATTCAAAACACGGAGCGAAAACCAATGAAAACAATGACCGGGATGTTTAATGGATGTTTTCAGAGAGAATCAAATTTGCCTAACCTGTCGAGAAAAAAATCCATTCTTTCTCTCCTCTTCCATTTTCCTGTCAACTCT
Source organism: Paedocypris micromegethes (assembly GCA_028031935.1). NCBI lineage: Eukaryota > Metazoa > Chordata > Actinopteri > Cypriniformes > Paedocypris > Paedocypris micromegethes. The sequence goes on along the minus strand of CM051501.1, from coordinate 23,806,835 downwards.
CCAAGCCTTCGATAATGATGGCCAAATCCGATCTCCTGTAGATTACTTATTTATAATATTCCATTCGGATATTCACTGTATATCCACATGTATCGGGGAAACGGATTCCTGTTACTGATCATACTACTGAGAATTGCAGGAAAAACAGGAAAAGTGCAATAATTTATTTTTACATTTTTTTTTCTTATAAATAATTTGTTCACTATACATTTCAATTTATATTTTTATATAGTTCCTGAGTGTTTTTTTAATTACATATTGAATATTTTACCATTTTTTTTTTCCCAGAACCCAGATTCTAAATGTAAAGGTAAGTTATTTTAAGACGTCTGAGAAGTTTTTAAATATAAAAAAAAAATTTTTGTTCAAACAAAAAGTTAAAACAAATTTGTAAACAGTCTAGTGTCCGAGTACTTATCCTTACTTACTTATTTTACTTAAATTACTTGAGAGTATGTATTTACTCTGGACGACATTTTCGCGGCGAAGCATTTTGTTACTCTGTACTTTTGTTCTCTAGAACTTTCGTAAGTCCACTGTATATATGTAGATTTATAAAAAAATATTATAACTTTATAAATGTTAACACTTTTTTTAACCCGCTGTAACTGTCACACCCCGAATCTCGAGACACGACACATGTGACACAGTTGACTCCGCCCGCTGAGACTCCACCCAGCAAGCTCATTCTCTTCACTCTAGCTTGGTTCATCATAACTCCACCCACTGAGGCTCCACCCAGCTGAGCTATCGTTCACTCTGACTCCACCCACAACAGCAGTTCAGTAAATTGTATTGTCACAATAATTACATTTCAACCGTAACAAAAGCATCACAGGTGTGATAGAATTGATAGATCTTTTTTTAAGAGGCTTTACTTTTTAGTGCTACCAACTATAGACCTGCTTGGTGAGTGAGATAAGATCCACAGAACAGTCCAGGAGCCAGACCGATGGGAAACATACGCTCTGAAGGCCTGGACGGCTTCAGCTTTTCAATTAATCTGAATGGAATCACTCTCCAGCGCTGAACGCTTTGTTTACTGAGCGTCAGCCAGACAACCAGCACCGGATCCCACTGGCAGCTGGATGAGGTGAAAGACAAGGTGGTCTGCTGGTGTGAGGCGGCGTGATGGAAGATGCTGGAAGATGAAGGAGGAGCAAACTTTGGATGGACGCAAAGATCTCCACTGAGTGATGCGCCAGAATCACTGCCAGATTTGTCTTTTTATTAAAGTGTGGACGATTAAATGCCATTTTTTAATCGAAATGTCCTTCAACTTTTACATTAGGGTTGCCAAAGGTAACGCGTTAACTCATGCGATTATTTAAATATGTTTGTTTGCGTCAAATTTTATTAACGCCATTAATCGCACTTTCAGTTTTTCCAGTTTTTGAGTTTCACTTCAAAACCATTCAGCATTGTGAAGAAAATACTATGGAAAAGGCTGCAATGCCTGCTCAGCCTTTTCCATAGTATTGTACTCAGCGTCTAGTTCAAAGTCGGTAAAATGTTCATATGTTCCTATTTGCGCACAGCAGCATGATGATGAATGTAACGGAAACGAGGACAGCAACGTTTCAGTCAGAACTTTGCTCCTTTTGATATGAATATGTGACGTTTTGTTCCATTGGTTAAAAATGTTACTAAATTAACTAATTGTCAGTGCCATACTTTTGCCACACAAATATACAAATACATATCCGTGTCCTCTTTTCCTCAATAAAATGTACTTATTTTTTACCCATCGTTTTCTTTAGTCAAAAACGGTATTTTACAGTATTTAAACAAGTGTTTATTTTGTGTTGATGTTACATTGATTTATATTTTACTCTTCAATCTACAATATTACAAGATTCTATACTTATTCTTATTATTAATAACCGTTAATAATAAATATGTATTAATAATTAATTATTATTCTTATTACTAATGCTATTGTAATAACTGATTTCTGCCAGGCTATTGCCAACACAAACACTTGAACTTCTTGCTTCTGACGAATATCTTGTATTCTTAGAATATCTTGGCATTGACCATCGGTAAAAGATGGACACGATGTTTCACGACTTTCGGAGCCTTCGAGCCCTTAAGTAGTCTCAACTCGTGTTGTGAAGCTCAAGAGGAACAGCAAATGTCCTCAACGTGGACCTGGCACCAGACCATGACGACTTTCGCCCAGCACGGTGGCAGCGGCATCGTGCCAGGAACGGTGAGAGCCAGGCTGGAGAGAAGCATCAGAGCAGAGGAGACCAGGCTGTTCCGCCTCAACAGTGATGCCATGCTGCTCTGATGACACCTACAGCATCAGCACCAAGAGGTTGTCAACACACGGATGTAGGTTTGATTCCTCAGTTCTACCATGGAATGGTCATGTTATGTTGGATAAAAGATCCTTTTTAGATCCCGGTTTAAGTCTCAATTCAAAATCTCGGGGTCCAAAACAGGGTGAAACTGAATTGTAGGGTGATCTAATAATGAGAAATCTAGAAAAGACAGTAGATAAGAAATCAACAAATTATAAAGTTGGTCATTGAAAATTATATTTTTTATGCCTTATTTTAAATAGTGGATTTCCTCAAAAAGATACATTTTCTTTTCATACTTGGTAGACATTGTTTCATAATTAATATGTTACCAGTTTGTCATGTAGGATAGTTTTTTTGTCATGTAAAAAACAAAACAAGTAATAAATGTATAAAAAATTATTAATTTAAAATATTTTTCTTTTTGTCACTCACGTACACAATTAGACTCCGGTGAAAGTCTCATTCCAAAATATCCGCGTCCAAATCATGGTGAAACTGAATTGTAGAATAAAATGTATCTAATAATGCATAAACTACATGAGAAATCAACAAATTATATCATTTGTCATTGAAAATTATACCTTTTATAGTGAATTTCCGAAAAACATTACATATTTCCCAAAATACTTCACATTACGATACATTTTATTTTCATACTTGGTATATATAATGATATGGTTTGATCATTAATACAAAAGCAGTTTGTTATATAGGACGGCAAAATGGCAAAAAAAAAATGTAATAAATGAAACAATTGCCAAAACATGTACAAGTTATAAATGAAATAAAAAAAGACTATTCATTTAAAATAGTTTGTCACTCACTTCAAAGTTATAAATGAAAAAAAAAAGACTATTCATTTAAAATAGTTTGTCACTCACTTCAAAATCACTCGGGTCCAAAATAGGATGAAGCTGAATTGTAGAAAATGTCTAAAAACACAAAAACTACATGAGAAAAAAAAAGAATTATAGCTTTTTTTATTTATATTTCTTAAAAAAGATACATTTTCTTTTCATATTTGGTATACATTGTTTCATTATTAATTCATAAGTAGTAAAAAAAAATTGACAAAAGAAATGTAATAAACAAAAAATTAATCATCTAAAATATTTTGAGTTTATCAATCATTTACAGTTTTAGGCTCCGGTTCAAGGCTCAATTCCAAAATTTTGGGTCGAAAATAGGGTGAAACTGAATTGTAGAGAAAAAAAGATCTAAAATGCATAAACTAGATGAAAATTGAAAATTACACTTCAACAATTTAAAAAAATACAATTTTTCATAGTGGATTTTGTAATAAAGATACATTTTCTTTTGATACTTGGTTTACACCGATTAATTATTAATCCTTTTTTATTAGGGTTTCATTATTATTTCATATTTCACCGATTTCATTATGAATCCTATTAATATAAAACTAAAAAACGAATAATATCTCCTTAATATTTATTTTTCAAGAACATGCAAACTCAACTTTCGAATCTCTGGACGAGCCTCAAACTCAGTTGTTTCGACAAGCCTGCTTTTCCTACCAAGATCTTTAAAACATTGTGCATCCTGAGAGAAGTTCCTCTCTTTGAAGCCATTCCTACAACTTCCACCAAGTCCCTGTGCAGGTTCCCGGAAAGGACCAGCGCCCTTGACTCAAGGTCTCATCTGGGTCTGGATCCGAAAGGCGTTTAAAATGGAAAGCTGGTTCAGAGAGCGAAATGAATTGTAAATTATAAATAGGCCTGAATCCTTTCTGAAGCACAGAAAATACGGCTCATCACCGAATAGAAGGATGGTCAATGTTCCCAGCCCGGAAAAACGTACGGTCCAGGCCAACGAGAAAAGAAAAAAAAACCTGCACGTACACGCTAAGAAAATGTTTTCTCCACCCAAACGTGAACCCATTAACCTCGGCCTGATTTCTTCAGCTAATTAAAAGCAAATCTCACAAAACACAGATGGAAGTCCTCGAGATGGGACGAACACAAACAGCGTATGCCGAGAGACGTCCACCATCGGCGTCTGTTGGGTCCAAAACCCTTTATGACCAGTTCTTCATAAAGAAATAAAACACACACGACCCTATAATTAAAGTTAATTTCTAAATCACAGAGGTGTAAGCACAGTCCGAGACCAACTTCGCAGCTGTTTCCTTCAGATCTCTTGAGCTTATGCCTCTGCTCTTCAGTTATAATCTTTATTCAGAAGAAAAAAGATGTGGAAACAACTGCTAGGAAATTCAGAAAAATAACAAGTTTCATATATGGGCATAGTAGGCAAGCGGAGACATCGACACAGACAGTTTAAGCGAAAGGTTTTAGCTCTCCAAGACTAATACCTTTTTTAAAAAAAAAAAAGCTTGTGTCGTTACTTTGAATCTTTATACTTGATCTAACTCAAAGTGTTTCATTCCCTGTCTAACTGTCATCAGTGTAATGTAAAATTGGTGCCTCATCCAAATTAAAAGTAAGTCTTCTAGTGTAAAGTAAATACATTTCTAGTAAAAGTAAAAGTACTTTCTAGTACTTTTCTTTAAAGTAAAGTAAAAATGTGGTTTGGAGCCGAAGATGGTGATGAGAGGAGAAAACCTTGTTTCTTAAATTGGACAATGAACCAATGAGAAGCTTGCATGTGCTGTACGCAATTTTTTAAGTCAGCCTTAAATAAATCATAAACAGGTTTACATGATCTTGTTTAGCTGTAAGAAGAAGTAATTGAAGCGATTTGCCTTAAAAGAAAAAAAAATGGATGTTTAAATAAGGTAATTATGTATAAACCATCAATGTGTCTTGTTATGTGAGCAGAGACATGGCTGCATTTCTACCTATTCGCCATTCCCATAACGGGGGCGCTGTTGCTGCCTGTCTGTTAAAAGGACTAATAGAGAAGATTTTCTGCTGATTAGAGCCTCTTTATAAAGCAACTTATTTGGTTAACTTGCTGTTCCACCTAAGTGGTCAAGACACAAGTTTCTGATCAGATTTTATTATTATTTAAATTCATGCCGTTAGTACACAAGCCGCAATCAAGAAAGATGCGAATATATGCATATATTAGAGTGGTGATCTGTTTTTCAACCCAAACTTAATTTCATTCAAAGATGTTTTTTGCATTGGCCAAGTAGTGAATAGTTAATTCCTTTCAAAGTAAAAATGTTAAATTGATCCAAAGTAAAGTGATTAGGTGTAACAAGTTGAATCTTTTTTTTTTAAACTTTGATCCAATGAGACACTTTTCAGTGTATTTGAGCAAACACACACATACACACCCACTCATCCACTTGACCTATTCGCATTTTAAGCATATTTGATATTAAACGTTTAAGGAATTTTAAAGCTCATTTTCTTTAATAGCGTCGGACCTCCAGACAGAAAGGAACGTCCCTTTGATTGGAGAAAAAACACTCGCCGGTGACAAAAAACACACTTCGTATCCAATTTCCCAAACTAATGGGATTAAACCCTTGTTAATTGCCTTTTCAGCCGGAATCAAACCGATGCATCATGAGAAGAAATTGTCATTTGGAAAAAAAATTGGTGTCGGCCAGGCTGTCACGTATTTTACAAGAAAACATTAGGTGCTTAATGCCCCGCTGGAAGAGGAAACTAATAGGGTTTCCACAGATGAACAAACTTCTTGGTGTGCGATAAATGCCAGATCTATCAATAAACATCCATGAAAACAGCATTCAAAGCGCCGCGACGGATGAAGAGCAACAAAACAAACCGGGCGTCAAGCTGAGACCGACACAATTCGACAATAAACCTATTATTAGCTAAAGCGCTAGGCTTCGGATTGGAGTAATGGCGCATCAAACGCTCGCAGGAAAAGGTTTTATTTTCCATCCCTCACGTTCTTTGAAAGCTCCTCAAATCAAAGAGTTGTACACTGGATGAACAGTCCAGAATTAAACGACAAAATGGACTGCTTAGATGTACAGTATATAAGTGTGTGTGTGTGTGTGTGTGTGTGTGTGTGTGTTGTGTGTGTGTGTGTAATTATTTAGTTTGTCATTTCAAGCATTAAAATTTGTGAAATGTTATTTTATTACGTTTCATTCATAATCCAACCTGCACAAACTGCATCTTTCGGACCAAGAAAAGTGTGTCAGCATAATAAATGCTGTTTTGTTAAAAAAATAATAAATAAAAAAACAATGTGTAATAAGTACTTGCTTTGAAGCATCTGCTTGGTTTATAAAACAGAACTATGAGGAAAAAAACAAGTTGCACAATGAAATGGTAAGTCGGGCACTACTTTATAGTCACACACACACACACACACACACCAATGAGCAGATTTGAAGAATTCTGATATCTTGACGTAAATTTTTTTTTAACAATTTATGAAGTTAAAAAAATTATATTTGATTATTAATATTAACAAATGGAATTGTATGTGACATTAAATATTCAACATATTGAGTTAGCGTGAACCTTACGATTATTCAAAATGCTTGTGCTGCATGTTCCCAGTTCAAAAAATTGGATCATCGCAAACGTTAAGGTTACGCATGACGATTCATTTTGTCATTTTGACAATATTGGATTAACGTTAAAAGGTTCGAGTTGCGTAAAACGGTTATCGGATGTGTTGCCAGTTCGGTGAGTTAAAATTTCCCAGGTTGAGATAAGGCAAAACGATTACGTATTGCTACTTCAACCAATTAGATTATTGTGAATTGATCAGGTTCCCTAAATTGGTCATATTGTGTGTTGCCTATTCAACCAATTAGATAATAAATAGCAAAAAGATTTATTACATGTGTGCATTACATGTACACTACTGTTCAAAAGTTTGAGGTCACTTGAAATGTCCTTGTTTTTTAAAGAAAAGCACTGTTTTTGTCAATGAAAAAAATGTTAAACCAGTCTGAAATGCACTCTATACGTTGCTAATGTTGGTAATAACTATTCTAGCTGTAAATTTCTGGTTTTTGGAGCAATATCAACATAAGTGTACAGAGGAACATTTCCAGCAACTGTCACTCCAGTGTTTTAATGGTACAGTGCGTTTGCTAATTGTGTCAGAAGGATAATGGATGATTGTAAAACCCCTGTTTGATCACGTTCGCACTGCTGGAAACTATTTAGCTGGTTAAAGAAGCTATAAAACCAACCTATTCTGAACAGGTTGTGTCATAACGACTGTCACCAAGACAAAGGCAGGGGTGGACTCACGTGCACAGCCGGTAGAAGATCAGGGAGCACAACAGGTTAAATGTTAGTCAAGGTTTTAATCCAAAATCGTGGTCGGGGCAGGCAATGGGTCGGTACACAAGATAATCCAAAACATGAACTCAAACAAGACAAGACAAGACAAGAGGCGAGAGTGACAGGAAAAATCAACTGACAAACTGGCAAAGATACCAAGACTGGGATGAACTTAAATACACAGACTAACGAGTGACACACAACACCTGGGAGGAGGGACACGAAACTAGGTCACAGACAGGGACACAAAAACTTCAAAATAAAAGTCCGGGTAACGTCGGATGGCCAGAGAACTTTGATGAAACTCAACAGTCTGTCCTTGTTCCAAGAAATGAAGGCTATTCCATGCGAGAAATTGCCAAGAAACTGACGATTTGACCACAAACTTTTTAACTTTTGAAACTTTTTCTATCAATATTTATCGTAAAAAAAGGGCGCAAAATAGCAACCCACGAACTATCTTCAGACCTTTTCTGTGCTATAATTCCTATAATGCCAGAAGGAGATTCTTTGAGAAGGAACCTTCAGTCCCCCGCTGAGGTACCTGCCATGGCTTTGAGCGGAAGTTGAAGACTCATTAATTTTTCCAGGATGTGAAAGCTCCCAATTGTGCAGGGCTGTCTGAAAACATCGCCTACTGCTTTTAGCCTGATAACAAATGTGTCGTTGAGTGGTCTTCTTTATTACGTCCGGGGAAACCGCCATGGGTCATTTGCTCCGAGGACTCGCAACAATTGTGGGGAGAATTCCATCATTCGCATTCTAAAAAGGAACAAAACTGAAAAATCGGGTAAATTGGGACACAAGCGATGGAAACGCAGACACAATCGTGTTTAATTAAATTCTCGCCGAGTTGGACATCTTCATTTTTACGGCGAAACGGATGATATGAGCCAATTTTAATGAGCGCTGAGCGTGGTTAAATTTAACTAGTACTTACCAACCTGCATTGCTCACAAAATGTTGTATGATTGATCGACTGTAAAAAAAAAGATTCGTGAATATAGTTTCCAAAGAATTATGGCTCTTCAAAATGTCTATTTGCGTATATCTATGTATGTGCAATTGTGAATTTGAGACTCAAATTTCTGGAACTCAAATCCACATGGTAACAATGAATAAATGTAATAATAGGTTTTAACGTAATGTAATAATGCTGTTATGCATGTGAAGCAATTACTAGAAATATTATCCAATATCATCCAATTCATTTATTGCATCGCTTTCTGACTAGTAGACTTTAATTAAATAAAAGCATTTCATAAAATGTAGCATCAAATATATTTAATTAAGTTGCCAACTTTTAATTGAGAGGAAAAAAAACGTCATTAAAAAGTATAATTCCCTTATAATTTGAATGTTAGTTCTGGCATGCCGTGAGTTTTTGCTTCTATTAGATGTGGAGTACATGTTTGGACGTCAAAATGGCCGAAAATGGTTGTATTTCATTAGCAAACTTTTCTGAACATATAAAAGTCATAAACTGACAAAAACTTTGATTTTTTAAAATGAAAACTATGCAAATAGTAAGCATTTATATTTTAACTTCACACAATTCAACATAATAAAATTGCACTTGAATTTGAAAAGATTTTTGCCTTATTTATTTATTTGTTTATTACCTTACCTCATTTTTAAAAACGACTTAATTCCCCATTAATTTGCTGACCTCACTTGAACCCCATTTCCCAGCATCCATCACTCCAGTGTATTGTATCACCCTTCACTACATTGTATCAATCTGTATTGCATCACTCTTCTTATTCATCATCATTTGCTTGCAGTAAGTCAGTTTTGTTTTTAAACAGATTTATTTCCTCTATCGCCAACACTCTGAATTAATTTGATTGCACGGGTGTCCTATCGTCTCCGGAGAAAGCGTAATTTAATTTCCCAACACAGATCTGCAGTGTGTCAACTTGTATTGTTCATTTTAACTGTATTAGTGCTCACAAAAACCAAAAAACCCCGGCAAATTATGCACGTAAACGAACAAATTGGGTCATTGGTTAACAAAACACTGATTAAGAAGCAAGGCGATATCTAATTAAGACAATCAAGTGCGTGAGCGAGTGAGTAAATAGCGGCGATTTTTCCGGAAGAACGTAATAACGTGGCTGGAGGCGGAAAACCGACGAGTGTCTGTCTGGTCCTGATAAAATTCCCAGTCAATCCAATCGAAAAAGCTCCTGGTTCTGTTTTCCACACACTGTGATTTTAAACTCCACACAGAACCAGGAAAAGCCTAAACCGACAGCAGGAGGCGGCTGGTAAACAACATAGACTCCATTACCGCAATCCATCAGATCATTTACACATGCACAGACCAAACACACGGACCACCTGCAGGTTTCTGGAGCTTCCAATCCAGGACACCTCCACTATATATAGACAGAACATTCCCTTTATCCGCTTTAGCATGTGTCTCCATCGAGCATTCCACCACAATGCCAACAATATTAAGCACGAGAATCCGTTAAAAAAAAGGAGAAGCAACAGATAATTGCTTTATGAATGGAAACGTGAGTTAAATTGGGGAGATTAATCCAAAAGTACTCGGAATCCAGAATTTATAATTGTTCCTATTTTTCCAGGTCAGTTATTGGGATGCAACGATTACAGATTTTGGTTGTGCGATTATAGCCTGAAGAATAATCACGGTTTCACGGTTCAAAACATTATTAGTTGAGAAAATAACATGTAAACTTCTTATATTTTAAGTTGCTGCTCACAAACCAAATCATACAGGACAAAATTATGATAAATTTCTCTCTTTGGACTTAAAAATAGGTGAAAAAAGTTTGATTTTAACAATCAATCAATTAATAATTATTATATTAATGATAATTGTTAATTATTAGTGATTAAATATTAATTTTACACTGAAAATAAACAACAGAATAAATATTTATTAAATAAATAAAAAGAATTAAAAAATACTGACTGTCGAAATAAAAAAATATCTACATATTAACTACAGAAAGTATCTCCATTTTAAAGAGAACAAAATTAGTGAAAGGCACTTTTGATCAATTACATAACAAAATACTTTTTTGTTGTTTTTTTTTTCTTTTTGGACCAGGGAAGAAACATTGACATTGAAAAGTCTCTAATTGACTCTTGACTAACAATATAGCTTTAAACTAGAGCTCAGAACTTTAAACTAGCGCGCAATTTAAGTTAAAGTTAAAACGTCTAATTAATCGCGATTTAGATTTTAGGCCAAATTTAGCCCTAATTAAAATGTTTGCAAATTAGACTCAGTTTACAGACACGGATTATGCAGACCTTTTGAAGACAAGTTAAGAAATGTTTCATTCTGTTTAATTTGCATTTCCATCTGAAAAGAATCCACCGGTTTCGGGCGCATGTCCACTGTTTGTCTCCTTACACTAGATACCAGTTTCTGAAAACACAGTGGTACCTCAATTTACAAAAATGTTGTAGGATGAGACGCATTTTGCGTGTAAATGCCCTTATTCTGTTATGATATCTTTTTTGACGTGCGTGAAGAACAAACAATTTTACATTTCCTGCATGCGAGAAGTACGAGAAAGACTGGCTTAATCGTGTAGATGTAACATTTGACCTGTCGTATCTTGAAACAATTTCGCAACTAGAGACGATATTTTCTCCAAGACGCGCTCCATATCTCGAAACCTTTGTTAGTAGAGGCATTCGTAAGCTGAGTTACCACTGTATCCAGTTTGACAACTAATGTCATTAATGGAGATTTTATCACAACTTAGTAGTAACTGTTTGTTTTCTGACGCATCTACGATCAGAGAACCAAAGACACTTGATAGCTCATCAGCAATGAGGATTAAAATCTCTTCTGAGAACTTTACAATACACACAGCCAGGGCTCTTAATGCTTAGAACCTTGAGGACGGACAGACAGAACGACAGATAGATGGACACATAAATGATGGATGGATGGACGGAATCTTGGGAAATTCTTTCTCCCTCCAGGACTTATTGTTGTAAGTCTGTCAGAAAATCAGAATGTCAGAAAGCACACGGGGATGTTTGAAAGCAGAAGGTCCAGACAGCTTTAAGCACTCAGGCTTTATAAATGTCAGAGCAGAAGCCGACACACGCCGAGCTGAAACATTTACATAGTGAACCAGACGCCGCACTACACCATGCATGTGTTGTCGTTTTTTTTTTTTCTTTGCGAATGTGCAAACACTTTAGCGCTGCACTCATTTACATTTAACAACACATGATGAATAAGTGATGCCCGGCAAAAAGACTTGCAAAACCTACTGGTGTCGGAATGTCTGGAACAAGAACAGAACGTAATAAAAGATATTTGAAAGACACAGCGTCTCTTACTCGTGGTTAGATGGGTTTATTTTGTAGATATTTCTGGCTGTTTTTGAAGGGGTTTCTAATTTGCAGTAATGCCTTGAGCATCTGCGTTTCTGAATTCATAAATTCACTGATCAGCTAAATTAATCAAAATAAATCACGCAATGTTTACCCGAGAATGGAAAATGTAACCGTTGATTGATTTAATTGATTTTGATGCTCAAGTGGTTCACGAAATGTAATCTTCTCAATGACAAAACTAGTAGATAGACGAATATCGGACGAATTGAACTTCATTACCCACAATTCCCACAATGGGAATTCAAAATGGGTGGAGTGGGAGAGATTGAAACACGTCTAAGATTGACAAGCATTTCGTTGGCTGTTAAATGTTAACGGTTGATTACTAAACTACATTTTAAAAGAGAAATAGTGTTCAGATGATATCGGTATTACATCACGGCATGGGGGGGGGCATTACATTTTAGTAGACCTTAATTACATTATTTGTACACATCAGACCTTAATTACACTATTTGCATATTTGTAAAATCTGTATTCTAACTTTTATTTAAATTTAGATGCAGGGCTGATGAATTAGATGGATTAGCATCTGCCTTTCTTAATACCGTGTATCTTTTAAAAGTAGTAGCCCAGGCGTTTTTTCGAAAATGAGAGAGAGAGAGAGAGAGAGAGAGAGAGAGGTGGAAAGAAAGAGAGACAGAGAGCAAGAGAGAGCGAGAGAGAGAGAGAGGGAGAGAGAGACAGAGAGAGGGGGAGAGAAAGAGAGAGAGAAGGAGAGAGAGAAAAAGAGAGACGGAGATGGGGGGCATAGAGAGAGAGAGAGAGAGTGAGAGAGAGACAGAGAGAGAGTGAGAGACAATGGGGTAGAGAGAGGAGGAGGAGAGAGAGAGAGAGAGCGAGAGACAGACACACACAAATATTAAACTCTTGTATCATGTATAAATCATGATTAAAATGCGTACAGTTTTAGTGACATTCCGAACGGTACTAACATAAAACATTTCTTGTTGGTGGAATTTCTGATGTTGGCTAGAAAAGTCCAAGCCGTTAATCACAACAATGGAGGCCTTTAATAAGTCCTTGACGAGGTTTCAGCTCTTCATCAAAGCTTTACGTTGGCACCATGATTGATGCCCGCCTGTGCCCTTCAGGCTGGCATCCAGAACCCGACCCCAGGGTTTCCACAGCACTGGAATTGTTGGAGAGGAAGAGAAAAGCTGGAGAACCCAGGAGGCATCACACCACATGATGGATCAGCAAACACTTTCATTTTTCTCCACACCGCCTTCCTTCGATTTCACGAATGCAAAACACATGCTTTATGAATGAGACCACTGGAGTGAGAAGTTAACCGGCTTCTACCGGAAAACTACGAGGGAGAAATAACCGAAAGTAACGGAGAAGAATTGCAGACCAGACTGGAATGGTGACATTAGAATGTTACAGCTATGTATGGATAGATGACAGATTCAGATTGACCAATGAATGAAAACATTTAAGGATGAAGGGATGACTTGAGGGGTGAAGGAAGGAAGGAATAAAGTACTGTAGTATAAAGATGGATGACATGTGATTGTTGTATGGATGGATGAATGTCTACATGCTGGAATGGATGGACAGACATGTTAATGAGTAACATAGAAAGTCAGATGGATGGATGAAGAATAATTTAGTCAGAGAGAGAGAGAGAGAGAGAGAGAGAGAGAGAGAGAGAGAGAGAGAGAGAGATGGATGGATGGATAGGCAGATAGATAGATAGATAGATAGATAGATAGATAGATAGATAGATAGATAGATAGATAGATAGATAGACAGACAGACAAGATAGATAGATAGATAGATAGCAATGGAAGGATGTGTGAATGGACAGACGTAAAGATGGATCGAGAAGATTAACATTGCAGAATGGATGGATAGACAGATAAATAAACATTTTCTCTTTTTCTCACACCGTACAGTCCTTAGAAACGGCAGATTTTACACGGCTAATGCTGTTTCACTATCTGCCTGTAAACACAACAACAAATACCAGTAATTAGACTCTGAAGAATCTCCATCACTTATCAACCAGCGGGTCCGTTAAAAGACACGGCACTCGAGCTGGAGGAGGAGAGAAGAGTCGAGACTATTAAAAAGCCTCGGTCATGAGATAATCGCAATAATGCGACATCCTCCACCTCTGCCACACATCCGCAGCGCTAAACGCCGATAATCTTGTCAGAAAACACAAGGAAGACGCACAAGATTACGGCTTAATTTCCTTTTAGGTTAATTATATGAAAAGCAGTGAGGTTCCACTGAGCTCACATCACTTCAATTCTTCTTTTATTTGATAGGTGAAAAGAAAAGCACAGTGGCCTGCCGCTTAATTATGCATATCTGCCTATATGCCTATAAAATTCTCGGGTTAAAGATATTAATATTCGTTAAGGATGCCATGAATTGTGCTGTTTTTTATGAGTGTTTGATTTGACCGACGCCCGGATTTTAGAATTTTGAAATACTGTAAATAATATTGTATTTATACAGACCCCCCTAATTTCTCAGGCACAAAAAAAAAAATTTAAAGCTTTTTTAAACGTTTTAAACGTTTTTTAAAACGTTTCTGGTTCAATTACGTTAAAATTATCAATACAATGTTTTCTTTATTTAACAAACCTAACTTGTGACACGTATAATTTTGATATTGTTTGAAACAGATATAATAAATAACAAAAAGTCCATTCTAGTGGTCAGAAGAGAATCAAAGCGAAGGATTTTTATCCCCTGTTTAGCAGACTGAGCGTTTTGATTTTTTCTGTTTCTTGGACTTCTTGCCCGTGAACTTCAATTTGGACTATTTTGACTCTTTCTTCAATTACACATTGGACTCGTTTGAAGCTGATTGTGCTAAGCTAAGCTAACCTGTCGTAGTTTGTAGTCTCTGTTTGTTGTAATAAAAAATATTGTACTATATTTTGTTTAATGTTACGGACAAATTGGGCTTATATTTACGCGCAAATTAGAAATCTGCAATTTTAAGCACCCCCCCACGTTTTTGAGCGTCGGAAATTCGAAAAAAGGGTGCTTTTATTTGCATAAATACGGTAATTCAATTTCAATAAAATGGCGTATTTTTCTGGGATACAGTCACAATTCTCTCAAATCGTCCAGATTTGACGAAGATTTTGACGCATTCGTTGAGACGCTTGACTTTTCACATTAAACGTTTGGTTTATGTGACATTTGGGCGTGGCCAATCAAAAGTACACACCTCCCAGTTAAGTGCACAGAAACATCACGGGCTTAAAATGCACACTCTAAACTCCCTCGTGTGTTGAAACTGATTTGAATATGCAAATGAGGATGCTTGATAAGGTGGCCACCTCACAGCAGAAGATACCGTTCCGCACTCAAGATCATGACCACGTGGAATTTGCATGTCCACCCTGCCCTACATTCATATTCATATAGCAAAAATGTTATTCAAATACCAGTTTCATCCCCTTTTCGCTTTTGTTTTAGCTTTTATTTTAGCATCGCATAGGCACTCACGAGGCCTTCATTTAGCACTTACAGCAAATCTAAATTCATTCACTTGTTAGGTAGCAGACTATTATACGGATTGCGAATGTGCTGCACAAACACAAAAATGAATGACACTCCAGTCGTCTCCATCTTTGGCTGCAGCAACAGAGCAAAAATTGATTGTTAGAGTAAATTTAACTCTAAATTTAGTTTATTTGGGTTTATTTGCCCCCAATGAATGCAGACATCCTCAATCAGGCCACGACTCTTTTTGGATTATAATAATATGGATTTAGATGTTTGGTAAAAATTGATAATTTCCTGGTTTTAGTTGGGTTGAGTTTGGCTTATTTGTCCGAGATTATACGATGAAAAAAATCACATTGCAATTTGTTACGCAATTTTGGAACTTTCAAACTAGTTTTCAAGCTAATCACTCAGGCTACTCATCACTAGAAGTTCGCTTTGGTTCACAACTTAAACAAGCATAAACAAATTATGCAAAAACAAGATTTAATAAAATAAATCATTGATTGCATTAATTGTCGCTTTGGATAAAAGCGTCTGCCAAGTGACTGTAAAGTAAAGTAAAGTAAAGCATAGTTGTGAGACTGCAAATCGAAGATTGCATCGATTAACGGCAAATTCTTAAAGTATGATATAAAGTATATATATTGATGTGTGTGTTTGCTTTTACCCAAGAAGGCTGACAGATAAATCACCCGCAAATTTTACCTCGATTATCCTTTTATGTCATTTTCCCCAACTGGTCGAGCTCCATTCCATTTCATTTCACCCATAACTGGTAGAATATACTTGAGCTTATTTGGACAAGACGTGCCAAGCATTCCCACTAAAGACTTCTACCAACACATATTTCTGGTTTTACAAGCCCTATAAAGGTGATTTAACAGCGGTAATCAATGTGTCACTCAGCGGCAGCGGCTGGTGTGGCCGGGTTTTGGGCCCAGATAAAGACCACAAGCGAAGACCAGGCGGATTTAATCACATTTTCCACAGTTCTGGTCCCTCAAACTTCGTCCTCGCACTTTAACAGTCCATCCTCTCAATTTCACAGCTTTCTGCTGCACAGACTCTGCTAGGGTTCTCCATGCAGATGTTCACCAGACATTATTAGTGCACAGACACGCACCAACTCGGGAAAATAACGTTCAGACTTCATTTCGTGAGTTACAATGGACGGCTTCTTGAGTAGGTGCCAAGATGGACCAAAGGTTCTAACGTTAGAGGACGTTGGGTCTAAGACCCTTAAAAACCAGTTCTTTGTCGAAAATGACTGTACTCTATTAAGAAATAAACACACAACACGATGGATTAAAGTTAATTTCAAAATCGCAGAGGACACAGACTGATACCAGCTTCTCAACCGTTTCCTTCAGATCTCTCTCAGCTTCCGTCTCCGCTCCTCAGTTTATTATCTTTATTCTGAAGAGAAAAGATTGTAGACTTAACAAGGTTATGCCCAAGTCAGGAAATGTATAGAAATCAGTTGCAGATGAGGAAAACATCACCATCTATTGTCATTGAGAGCGTGAAGAAGAATCTCAGAAATCAAGACATGGCATAATTAGGAGCAAAGAGACAGTTACGGGACAAATCTGATTTGAGCAATAAGCACACACACTGAATAGAAAATGTCGATTCAAGCTTACTTAATATTAAACGTTTAAGGCATTTCAAAGATTATTTTCTTTTCTAACAAAGGATTTTGAACACTTTCCCTCGGTCAGTTAATCACAAGGTTAACAACAGGAGTTAACTGTAATCCGTTTACGGTCCGGAACACTTTAGGTGCAAAAGTTAAAAACGGTGAGGCGGGAAAGAAAACAGATTACATTTGAATTTTCACAAACTGGCGCTTATTTATAGGCTTTCGATATACTCGTAGGTTCCTTAATCCATCACACACGCAGTTTAAATTGGGATGGAATCTTTACGCCAAGCTAAGTGAATATGTTGAAGTGCCGAGTTTGAGCTTCACATACATCAGCTTCTAAAAGTCCACGGCGTGAATGTGACGCGACCTGAATGGAGGATCAGGTTGTCATCGCGCCGCGGGCTGCCGACGCTCCCGGAGTCATAGAATGATCCATGACCTCCGCTCCACTCCTCCGTGCATTTAAATGTGGAGCTGATCGGTGAAAAAAGATCTTCATTTAAGCCTAAGCTAAAGCGAAACTCCCTCTCGCTCCACGAAGGGATTCGTCCGCCAAAGTGAAAAATCCATCACGCTCTCAGTGACACACACCCCGTAGTGTCCCATATTTCCTATTTTCCTGCCGTATAATAAGGGAAGTGTGATGAGCTGTCGCTGGGTGTGGAGCGCTAATCCATGCAAAAATAAATTTACGTGGGTAAATTGAGCTCAAGCAGAAGCATTACTGAAACAAAAAGCGGCCCACCGCTTCCTGCGTGAATATTCTACCCTTGGATTTAATAATGAGGCTGTTTTCCCCTCACCTCTGCATCCCGGAACGCTGTAAATATTCATGATGTGAGGTGAAAAACTTTCCGACAGGCGTTTGCTTCGCATTCGCCCGGGAGACTGAAAACAGCTGAGCCAGACGAGAAATGTAAGCAGGTTTGATTCGAAGAAATAGAAAACCCTAACACCTCAAAAAACAAGTTAGAGCGACTACACCGGCTGAAAGAACTTGCGTTTAAAGTTGCTGTTTGATTTAGGGCGATTACAACATGCACAACTGGTCGAACATTCAAGACGTCATTAAGGCCTGAATTCTGTGTAAAGTTCACATTTAAGTCAGGGATTCATATAAAAGAGGGCCTGAGTTCATGGCCCGGTCTGAATTTGGGGTGAAGTTGGATTAGTTTTAAGTTTATTTAGATAGAGCTTGTCTTAGTTCGAGACCAACGCAAAGTTGCTATGCGATTTAGAGAAAAAAAAGTCTTCAAATTTGCATAGTGCATTAAAATCTTTTTTCAACATTTGTTGATTCACATTTTCAACGTTAAAAAACTTGGTGGGTGCCTATAATGGCCGATTTCAAATATGCAAGTAAATATACGCGCCCATTTCTCCGTATTTCAAGTCAGGAGCAATCACAAACAAACTACCGGTAAATACAATCATTAATATTTCAACAAACAGAAACTACAAACCAGGAGCGGTTAGCTTAGCTTAGCGCTAACAAACGGGTCCAATATGTAATAAAAAAAGCAGGGGGGTGCTTACAGTCGCGTTAATATGATATTAATGTCAACTGGGCACACAATGAGCCAACACAGTCGTCCTTCTATACTAAATGACGACATGTTGTCTATTCGCGTTGTTTACTTCTGGGATATCCATTGGAATTAACCCACACAGTACTTCAGACAAATCGAAAACCAGTTTAGGAAAGACGTCTAATGACCGAGTGATGTGGATGTTGTCACACGACAAGATTTTGGCTCGTTTCGACAGGTTCGGACCAGAGCAATTAGTGTAATGCAAACAGGAACCATGTTGGTCTGGTTTGGTCTGGTTTTTGTATAAAGTTTGAAGTTTCTCCAAAAGAGTGTGATTGTTGTTGTCCTGAGTCTTAGAGTCTAAATTTAATTCCCATATCGTCAATGTAAGAAAACTGTAGGACCAGTGAAGTTTCTGCAAAGATCTTTCCTATGCATTCCTAGCTCTGTTGCCCTCCTATAAAAAGTCTCCAACCTCCAGTCTAGTACCCCAGTGTGAGCGCTGAGAACAGTTGTGGATTTTGAATCGACTCCTGCACCACCGAGGCCCGTGATGGAGCTCACACAAGGAGGAGGATCTCCTCCAGGGGGCTCCAGACTGACAGTGGCAAACTCCCACCCACCCACACGCGGGCACGCAGCCATCTGCAGAAGCTAAGCGGGGCACGTTCTGACTGCACCTTGCTGATAAACGAGCACAAACAAACCAGGTGTCTGCCGAGACCTCGGAAAGCTCTCCAGGCGCTTCGGCAACAGACGCCCGTGGTCCTCCCTTTTATGTGCATGTCTCCATCTCACTGCCAGGCTGTCTCTTCTGTGCAGACACCCACACAATGGAGGTAGAGGAGCTATCAAAAGGAAATGACATGCAGACTGGCACCGGCTCAGTGAGGAAATGTCATTGCAGGCTCGAGGCCTCCAGGAGCTTTCAGCGGCGCCAGGTTGGTGGGTAACCCTGACAATTGCGTGTCAAATCCGAGCGAGAAGATCTGTACGTAACTGCCCACCAGGATTTCAAAGCCTGACCTCTACGGCAAATGAGGTAGAAGCCAAAGGTCAGCCACTGAAAGAGCCAGCGAGGAGAGAGGAAGAGCCGACGCTGTGACCTTCATCGTGTTAGAGAACCAGACTGAACAAGCCAAGACTAGAAGTGTGGCAAAGCAGACAAGGGGACAAAAATAAAGTAGACCCTTGTCCGTTGGAAAAGAAAGCACACAACTTATTTTCAAGCTAGCTTGACTAGGAATAAACTATCTTGGGGTCAAAGTTACAGGGTTTTACTGTAATTAGATTATACTGGTCAAAGTCGATTGAGGAAAGTGTGACTACTACTTCAAAATTGAAAACCCATTACTCTTATAATCTGAGCTTGAAGCGATGGGAGCAAGTTTGCTAAAGAACCCCTCGGATTGAGGATACTTCAGTATTTTCAACATTACGACGCCTGGTCATTTGGAAGAAGCTTGATGCTCCTAAACTTCCTGTATCTACAATTTCAAAGTTGATTGCCAAAGTTGCGAATTAGCTAAATTTGTGTGACAGTATGAGCTGCATGATTTATTTTAATCTTAATAGCCCCAACCACCAAGATGGGCGGGGCCACAGTGAACGAGGCGTGGCCTAAGTCCGAATTTCAAGATCTCGTGTCCAAAAAATGTGTCAGTCACTACCGCTGTGCCAAGTACAAATATCTGTACCAAGTATCATAAAGAACAAAGCATTTTGCAATTGCGGCCACTTGTTGCAGAAATGTATCTAATTAGCATTTTGGTGACTTTTGATTTATTGCAGGAATTACAAAAAGAGTCTTTTTTTACAAAAAGAGTAAAAAAAGGCAGTGAGTATGTCAATATGGCCACTAGGGATCATGTAAAAATTCTGCTCTGTATTTAACACAATTACACACACACACACACACACACACACACACAGTGAAGAGAACTTGTGTGGCAGATCCAACTCCACAACTGCCACAAGTGCAAAAAGTTGTTCTTCAAACTGAAGACCATTTTAGATCTTTGCAGCCACTATTGGTAATTTACATGACAGAACTGGGCACATGGTGAGATAATCTCAACCTGGAGAAACAAAACCCTGTTTTTACACACAAACTAAATTGAATTAGAGCATTTGTAGGAACTGTAAGTGTGAATCTAAGCAGCAGAACCCTGCGATCGTCGGACCGAGGTGTTGGATTTAAAGAAGAGTAAAGACTGCAAGATCGCAGACCGTCGTGTCAGATGACATTCGCTGGCTGAATTTAAAACAGGCCAAGGTAGAGGGAGATAAGACGCTGAAACTTCTCCCAGAATCCATATGAGCTTTGGCAGTACATCAAGTGTGAATGTTCATTCTGGGCTCTTCACTCCAACAGACAGGTTCTTCTTTATCTCCACCAATCTGTGCTAAGGCCTACGACTTTTTTAGGCAAACCATAAATACTGAGACCAGTCTGGATGTTCATCTCTGGCACCATATCAAAAGCTCTACTGTAGAACCTGCTCATAAAACCCAGCCTTTGTTTCCCTGTTGAAGATTTAACACACTTTTATGACGGTTAAACAATCCGGACAAACTGTTGGGAACAGTTACTACTGGTGTTTTACTGCCCTTACCTTATGCAAACTTCCCTTAAGATCCTCAGTGGTTTTGATGCCTGGCTGAGAAGGGTTTTGTCATATGAGCAGAGATCTGGATCAAGGTGATGAGATTTGACCCGCAGAACGTAGGAAACCACAAATAATCGCTCAGATCTCTACTGTCAACAGGTCTGAGCGCCACTCAAGCAGTCCAGGTCTTAAAATTGCACTCAGGAGTTCTTCAAAAATGGAAACCCATTACCCTTATAATCTACTGTCAGCTTGACGCAGTGTGAGATAAGAAGCAAGTTTGCTCTGCATCCACTTCTGCACTGTAAGTGTAGTCCCCAACTATCTAATGTGACTTTATGACGTCTGGTCGTTTGGAAAGATGATTTTCTGATGGCGACTGTTTGATGTGGTATCACCAGAGCGAATTTTGGGCATTTTGTGTGGCACAGTGTGCTTCTTCCATGAGAAAGTGAAGTGATGTTGTGAAGATGTTCACTAGAGACCATTTACAAGTCCAGTGAAGTGAACACACACAAACACGGATCAGTGGGCAGCGTCTTGTAGGGCTCAGTGTCTTGCCCTAGAAGATACTTGGTTTTGGTTCAAACTAGACCGGAATTCGAACCTACAATTTCTGAGTGGCTGGACCACTATTGACCATATTTATAGAAGGAAGAATCAAAGTATTATCTAAAACAAGGGTGGGCAAACTACGGCCCGCGGGCCACATAAGGGTTTTAATCCTGCCCGCCGAATTTGTAAAAATTAGATGAAATTCAAATATTTTTTTCTGTAAATCCAGTTAATCTGTTATGATATGAAGGTTTGTTTAAATTTTTTATGCTACACAAAAGCGGAAAAATAATCTACGTAAAAGAATTGTACTAGTATATTTGTAACATTTATTTTTACATTGACAGTCTAAGGAATCAGATGCCAAAAATATCAAACTTAAATTTCTAAAAAACACACAAACATCTTCATGTTTTGGTTTGAAACTTCTTTTTTCGCTTCAGATTTTTTTGTCCATTTCTTTTTTTTTTCATTTGGACTTCTGGCACAAGCTTTACATGGGGTCCGCCCTTACTCTGATTGGCTGGTGAGAATGTGATTGACAGCAGCTTGACCTGGAACCCAGTCCTGCCTCTTTGTCAAATGTTAGAACCCAATGTGGCCGGCAAATCAAAAAGTTTGCCCACCCCTGCGCTAAAATGTAAAATATTATGCAACAAACTAATGAAGAAATAACAAAGGTGACTGAAGACTTTGAGAATTTTTAATTAATCACTAGAATGTGCGGTATTTTAACACGTGAGACTTACTCGTCGGAACCGACTACGATAAAGAGCCATCGTTTTTCTTTCATTAAAGAAGCGGTATTCGATAGCTAACACGGAAACCCCTTCCGGTCTGAATTCACTCCGAGAAATAAGTCAGTCGATCTATCAACTCACAGAACCTCATCAGCTAAAGCTGATTCCATCAACTCAATCAGTTCACTCCCATCAGCCCTGAGATGGGCTGAGAAGCGACAATGCAGGAGTCGAGTGGTTCGGTTTTGCTCAGCTGGTGAGACCGGTTGGCTGCGAGCGATGCCAAGACAAAGATAAATATGCAGGCAAAAAGCAGAGGGAATAATTACATTCAATACCTCTAAATCATAGTCCGGGCTGAAGTCAGAGCAAAGAGAAGCCAACGAGAGCGCAAACGTTTCCCAGCTCTGTTAGCCATATAGCGGTGAGATCGCTTTAGATTCATTCATGTACATGAGAAAATACAGTAGCCTGCTGTTTTTTGTGGTGTGACCATAAAAAAATAAAATAAAAGAATATTGTTATTAATTAAACTAAAATCATACTTACTAAGGCAAGGTTTAAAAAATGATGAGTCATAATAAAGTCATGGTGGCAATAGCTTAAAATCCTCCAGCCGTGAAACAGAAGTCGAGGCAAGAATCATTCGCTGGATTGAACCTTTGCAATTAATCATGAATTTAAGAAATTCACCTGCAAAGTTTAGAAATGGAGCCTTCTCATTTCACGCCTTATTTTTTCTGCAACGGATTTTTTAAAAACCTTTTCTTATTAAAATTGAGAAATGAAGAATGAGCTTACAAAAGCTACAATCATAAAGCTTGTGCTCACTGTCTCTCTTTTTGACTCGCTTTATCTCCCCAAGTCTCTCTCTCTTTCTCTCTCTCTCTCTAAGTCACTCAGCCTATCTCTTTCTCTCTCAATTTCTCTAATTCAGCCTCTTACTCTCTAAGTCTCTCACTCAGCCAATCTATTTCTCTTTCTCAGCCTCTCTCTCTCTCTCTCTCTCTCTCTCTGTCTCTCACTCTCTCAATCTTTCTCTTTCTCAGCCTTTCGCACTCTCTCTCTTTCTGTCTCTCTCTTTCTCTCTCTCTCTCTCATTTCTCAGTCTACATCTCTGTCGTATCTCTCGGGAGGAGTCGCTACTCTTCTCTCTCTCGTCTTCTCTCTCCTTCACTCTCGTCTCCTCTCGCTCTTCATCTCTCTCTCTCGCTCTCTCTCTCTCTGTTCTCTCTCTCTCTCCTCTCTCTCATCTCCCTCTCTCTCTCCTTCTCTCTCTCTCGTGCTTTCTCAGTCTGTCTTTCTCTCTCCTCCGTCTCTCTCTCTCTCTCCTTCTCTTTCTCTTTCTTTCTCTCTCTATCTCACTCTCTCTCTCTCTCACTCAGCCAATCTCTCCCTCTCTCTCTTTCAGCCTCTTTCTATGCCTCTCTCTCTCTCTCTCTCTCGCAGTAAAAATGTGCTAACTTGGAAAATAGCTGTCAACTTTAGTGAGTTCTCGTTACAAACCACAACGTAATTCACTCTTTTTATGTGGTAGTAAATACTGCTGGATACTCGCTCGACTGAACTGGACAGGTGGAACCAGAATGTGGCGATTGTCCGGGTCAAACTGAAGCGTAGGAGTAGGTGAATGGAGAAGAGGATTTGAAAGAGGTGGTGAAAATGAAACGAGAGATGTAGATGTTAAGGGTTTTGTTGGCGTGGGCGGATTTGGCTAAAAATTCAAAGATGTGAAGAAAACTGACACTTGATAAATAATTGTGTATTTTTTCCAAGTGGAGAATGTAACATAACATCATCGTACTTTAATTGGCTTGTAAACAACCGTCAGTCGTCCTTCACTCACACAACGTGAAGACTCGGAAAGCGAGCAAGACGTGAATATGAATGGCAGCGTTGAGGGAATGATCTTTTGCGTGTCGGTTGTTGGCGAGCTCGTTTGATTTGAAGTCACAATAAAAATAAACAACGATCTTTTTACGCTTGACACATTTCAGCGACTTTAGCGTTTGATCAGGTGAGACGTCAAATGTCGTTCGCTTGGCAGGTTTAGGTGAGCAATATTTGAGGTAAATTTAATTAGTTTGATTTTTTTACGTAGTTTTACGTAGTATTGCTTTTTTAGTTTTTTTTTTTGTTTCGTTGTAAGAAGGAGCAATTGAAGCGATTTGTCTTAAAAGGAGACAATAGATGTTTAAATTTAGTTTAAAAAGAGGTGTTAGATGTTTTTATACACATTATTATTATTGATATTATTATTATTATTATTATTATTATTATTATTATTTAAACTCAACCCATTAGTACACAAGCTCCAATCAACAAAGAATGCGAATATATGCGTATATTAGGGTTGTGGTCTGTTCTTTTAACAATTCCGAAGAGAAAACATTAGGTAAAAGTATCATTTGAGATTTCATTAATCTTAAAAACTTCATTGGATTCAAAGATTATTGCATTGGCTAAGTAGTGGATAGTTCCTCTCCAAGTAAAAACGTTAAGTAGATTCAAAGTAAAGTTGACGCTAAATTTTTACCTTGATCCAACGAGACACTTTTATCAGTGTACAAGTTGACAGAAAAAAGCAGCGACGTGTCCGTCAAGAAGCTAAGTGCTGTTGGTTTTGACTCTTCTGGCTCTTTAAAGCTGGACTCGAGGGAGAAGAGCTTAAACCCAGAGGCACCGAGACACTAAAAACCCAGACACACTCCAGACTCTCTTACAGCCTAATCAGCAATCCCCTTGGAGCGTCCTTTCACACCATCCTTACCCTGGAACACGCTCCACAGTTGTGTTCCTCCACACGCTTAAACATATATGACCTCTTCTCGCCAATGGCAGGGCAACCATCTCCCTCCAGATTGCCCTGCTCTTTTCCACATCCAAGCCCTGTCTTTCTCCATCAGCCCGTCTTGTTATTTACCAACAGCACACACCGAAAAAATAAATCGCCCATTGGATGAACTCAATTCAATTGTTGGGCGGGGTTTTCATCCTGTAAATGTACATGCTGTAGCTCCACCCCAAATGACACTTACGCATTGTAAATTAATGGAGTTAGTTCTACTCAATTTTATGAAATGTAGCTACAATAAAATAAATGTGAGCAACACAAGCTTCCCATTGGCTCCTCTATGAAAGACTGTCTCTCTCTCTCTCTCTCTCTCTCTCTCTCTCTCTCTCTCTCTCTCTCTCTCTCTCTCGCTCTCTCTCTCAAAAAGCAGAATGAATCTAATAAACGTTAATATATTTACAGAATCAGAAACTTTTTTGGCCAAGTGGCAAATTACAACAAGGAATTGAGTTTGGTCTGACTCCGTCTTTTTCCTCTTTAACATATATTAGCATAAATATATAAATATAAGAAAAAAATTCATGAAATGAGTGAAGCATAAATAAATAATGTTATGTTAATTATGTTCTTGCGTATGTATTGCACAAATAAATACATTGTGTATATACAGTACGTACGTTTATGAATATATTATGTTCTTTCCTCTTATATATTCGAAAACCGATTCCTGACAGTACACGTCTTTTTTCTATCAAAGATGCTTCCTGGCTCCATATTGCGTAAAGTATAGAAATACTACGAATTATCTATCCATATTGTTAAGTATTGTTAATACAGTATTGAACCCATATCTACATTTTGTTCATTTCTTCTGAACATTCTGTATTTTGTAACTTGCCTTTTGTATTTTTTTGTTGTATATTTTGTCAAATTGTATTAAATATCAGGCTGTATTTTGCCTTGTATATTTTGTACTATATTTTGATATATTGCATTTAATTATTTTCATGTATTTTACAATTTTTTCTTGTTGGGTTTGATTACTAGGGTAAGTAACACAGTGTGAGGTGCTTTGTATAAATTTGAACAATTACTTTGCATAAATGTAAATTTGTGGATTTCCAGAAATCACTCATCATACGTTTTAATAATTTGGGCACCAGATATAACAAATTAATTCCACTTAATTATAAACTCAACGCTAATCTCTATCAATCATCCATAAGCACAAGTAAATTAAACACAATTCATTCGTAAAACAATATAAACTCATTGTAGAACTTTCTTATAAAAAAAACCCCACAACGACACTTACATTTGACATTATATTTCCAGGCACGCTCAGTTAGCAAAATAAATAATACATTAATAACAATAATAATAATAATTATTATTATTATTATTGTTATAAAATTAGTTGAAATTACCAGTCAGAATTGTTCTTGTGAGAACCAAAAATAAACCTTTTTAGATTCTAGATTTAGAATTAACTATTTATTGCTTTTTAATCGCAAAATAACATATCACTTATTCATCCACTTCGGATAGAACTCAGCCCAAATGATTTTCCAAACAGCAATAATGTGTTAAACTCTCCCATCCGAACTCCATAACGCAACCGAGTCACGTCTCTCTCTCTCACCGTGGATTCATGCATCTTCAAAGCACGAAGGCCCTTCTCACCGCCACTGTTCAAATCCGCATTCTTTATGCCGCCGCGCACAAACTCCAACACGAGTGCGATTTGTTATTCCCCGTGGCGGTTCTGACTATTAGCCCTGTGCTCCTGTTGTTCCGATAAAAACCACAGCAGAAAACAATAACTTCAAACCGAACCTCGCTCCTTCTCTAATCTCCTGGTTGGAGAAAGACATCAGAACAAGAGGTGGCGTCTCAATCGCCCGAATTTACATTCCATTACTCCGCTGTAAAAAACAACAACACACACACACGCCATCATTAGATTAGCGGCTAATCCATTGCAGTTATGCTAGCGTGATGGCTCCACGCGCGATTTTATCCGTTGTAGCAAATTTACATTGTGCTAAAAGTGCATTGGGTGTTGCTAATAGCAGGAGAAATGTCACCCTCATTATTACGAGTGTTTAGCAATCCGTCGCATATTTACATTTGAGTTAAATTAGTTAAGTTAAGACGTTTCTGTGAACGACATGACAGAACCTGATCATTGACATCAGAAAGAAGACTTCGAAATCCCGAGTGCGGTCAGAAATTTTAATCTGATATCTTAACCAGGCCATTCAATGTCACTGGTTATACGTTTCCATATACGTATACGTTTTACCAACAATATGTATATATTTATTCGTATAGCAACGATGTGCAACCCCCCCCCATTCATATTCCTTATCTCTA
>CM051501.1:23765081-23779169 GCA_028031935.1 Paedocypris micromegethes | reverse complement strand
CTTCTTCTTCTTCTTCTTCTTCTAAGTATTCAATTATTCTATTAAAGCTGTAACAATGTAACAAACCATGTAACAAATATTGATAGTGATTTTGTGTGTTTTTCCCTAAGTCAAGCTACAGTAAGTCTGAAAACACAAAGCTAAAACACACAACATTACCAAAAAAAAAAACCCACTTTACCCAAAACGTTACATTTGTCCTCAAATCCAACAATAAAGTGATTACAAAAATCGCAACAAACTACAGAAACCGTCTCAAAACCAGTAAATTCATCAGATTTCTTCTATATCTTCAGTGGGTTTTGAATTCCTGTGAACGGCAGAGAATGAACAACCAACAATGCAGATAAGCGGTCAGATATGGACAAGCAAAAGCGGCACTAAACACATAATCAATGCCGAGGCCTGATTATAATTTCATAATGATGAGCGAAGTATAGGATTTGGGCGCTTTCCCAGAAACACCTGGGCTTTACGCGTACGACAAATCTATAACTAGTGCCAATTAAATAAAGAGATTTGAATTGTCGCAAAGTGGCAATATAAATGTCTTACGAGCATGACAAACATCAAAATAAGCACACAAATTTTGCAGATTTCACAAAATTCCATCACATAATGTAACAATACAGACGATTGTCGAAAGAGTTGATAGATAGATAGATAGATAGATAGATAGATAGATAGATAGATAGATAGATAGATAGATAGATAGATAGATAGATAGATAGATAGATAGAAAGTTTATTATCACTCCACACATAGTATTACAAGGAAATAGTCAGGTGATACGAGATGCTGTTCCTTACTAGGATGTCAGTGCTAAACAAAAAGATAATACATATAATTTAAATATATAATTTGTATATATTATATTTATTATATAACATATTATTTAAGTACGTAGCTTTTTCCAACTTTTCAGTAGTTAAAGGAGTGTGAGAGGAATGAGTTTAACAAAATTGTTTTATCCCATAATTGTTTATTGTAAACTATCCCTCCACCCTGATTCTCACGGCGATTATAAGATACACTCAAAAGTGGCGTCATCTTTGGTTCAGCTAGCGAGAAGCAACAGCAAAGAACCGGCGCATAATTCCCTACATCTTTTCCGTTGCTTTTTTCCCTCTAAACCGCTAGATAAAGTTCAACAAACCCACTTAATCAACCATCCCGGTGCCGTGGCATAAATATTCATGGGACGGGCTGCATAGGTAAGTCTACGGCAGAAAGATGTACCTGTCAGACCACATCGCACAGCCACAACTCACCTTCCCCCAATCAAGCCACTGTCCATCACCTCATGGCAATCCTACCTGAGAAAATACTCCATCCCGCCTCATCTCCCCATTCTGCGCTTTTTGCCGCGATGCAATTTTGTATATATTTATGGCCGAAACACATTTTGTGGATGTGATACTTTATATTCGTTTATAAAACATACGTATATTAAATATTTATGACTATTATTATTGTTATTCTATTTAATCATAATATTTGAATAATTTAAATGCATATTTATATATTTCATTATATTTAAAATAATATGCTAAAATGATGAAAACAAATTACAAAATACACAAAAATGTTAAAATAATATACGTTTATTATTGAAAGTTATAATAATTACATTTATATAATAATAATAATATTATTAGTAGTAAAAAAATTGTATATTTTTTAATTAAAAGTCTAATATAATCTATTGATATGTCTTCTACACCACTTCTTCTATTTTCCAGTAACAAGATTTACAGACATTACACTCACGCCTATATATATCATATCGTGGCTATTTTCAAAATGAAGAGCTGTAACGGGGTTTAGCGCGGAACGGACTTATGATGCTTACTGTATTTCAGAGATTTTTAACACAGTCCGATATAATCCGATAGTTTTTTTGGACTGATATCGGACTGATTTCCGATATGAGATTGGATATAGATATTGGATATACATATCAGATTGGATATATTCCGATATAGGTTGGACTAATATCGGACCGATTTCCGATATCAATATTGGATCGGGACATCCCTAGTTATCCCAACGTGGAAATGTCCCTATTGTGGGACGTATAAAAGACAATCTTATCTTATCTTATCTTGCGTATCAAATTATACCCGATTTCTGGACCAGGTTGACACTGATCTGACTGGTTTGTGCTCGGATTGTCTAGGTAAGTCAGAAGAGAGAAATAAAAGTGGCCTGAGCGAGATGTGTGGCCTTAGTAATAAGTCTTTATAAACCTGTAATGAAAAAAATGGGAGCGAATCCAGTAAAGAGAACGGTCAGGGACACGGCGAGATCCCTTGTGGTGGGATTCGATGAAAACCCACGTACATGACCCTCAGCATCCGGTAAACACGGCCGAGTAAACAGGTCATTATGAAAAGTGTCTTTCTCACTCTGAAGTGAGGGATTAATGGCCGCGGTGTAGAAGTCACAGACATTAGGTTTGCACAAGCCTAAAAATAACCGTCACAGACATCTAGAGAATCCCTCACCCTGGACATGTTTAATGGCCATTGTTTCTGCCGCGTTAAACCACATGGGCCAAAGTGGCTCCAAAATGTCTCCCTGGCAATTAAGAGACAAAAGACGCCACAACTTGGTTCGGTCCAACGTGGCGGGGCGAAAATGCGTATCCCACTACGCACTTACCTCGTTTCCCAATTAAAAAGTTTTATGTTTGTGCTGTTTGACACTTTTATGGTGCGAATGGTGCATGAGAGATTGAACCCCTCTCTTGACGCTCCTCGTGGTGACTTTGGGAAAGCGGAGGATGGTTTAATTTAGCTTCAACCGCAATTAAACTCAAATGAAGAGGGAAAACCTGGTCTTCCAGCGAGTTGTCACGAAAAAGCTGCAATGTGTGTAGTCGTCAAATCTCGACCTGCTTTGGAAGTATAGAATATGATAAAGTTGGAGCCACATTTTTCACGGCTTTATTAGTCAAAAACGCAGACTGTCTTTCATTTACTTTATTTGGGCATTTGATTGAAGGGCTGCATGATTCTGAGAGAAAACCCAATAGCGATTTTTCTGACAAATATCGTGATTGGGATGTGATTTCGCTACTTTCAAGTGCACAAAACTAAAATTATGAATAAAAAATGTTTTTTGATGCTTCATGACTACTAAATACCCGAATCTGAAATTACCTTAACCACTTGGCCATTTGCTTTTTAAATGCAACTTTTTTATTATATACAATTTTAACTTAATCTGACATGTAGCATTGTTGTCATTAGCACTGAAAAGACATTCTGATGGCGTAGAAAAGTAAATTTACTTTGAGAAAAGGTGAAGCCTTTTTAAACTTAACAATTAAAAAATGAATTATATTCATAATTATTTAGAATAGTATTTATATATAGAACAAATCCTGAGAGGTTTTAGAACATGTCCGACTTGCTGTTTTTTTCTCCCAGTGGGTCATATGAATAGAAAAAAACAAGTCCATTCCGGAAGAAAAAACTCTTTTCTCTATCAACTGTTCTCTTTTTGGACAGTGAGATTTTTCACTATATATGCGTTTCCGCGTTAAGATCATGCAACTGCACCATTTTGCTTCGGTTTGGTTGCCATTTCTGATTCAGCAAGCCAACAACGAGCGATTCAACCATTTTGATTGGCTAGTAGGTACATGTATGTCACTCAAATGTCAGAGGCGGGGGGGACCCTCAGCCTCTTGAGATTGGATTATCGCGAGTTAAAATCTCAATATCGATGCGATTAAGGTTAATCATCCTATCTAATTGTCCGCCATTCCACTCCAACTCCTATTCCCCACGACCCAGAAAGGTAAGAAGAGGACGAAGACCAACAAAGAACAAACCATGAACCTAATTTCAGAGGAGACACACAACATTCGTCTTTTGTCGTATTCCCTTCGGCCAAAACACCACTAGATCATTCAGCGAGTGGCACAACATCTCTCCGGCCCCCAGACGCTCGACTCAAGGCTCCTCCAGCACATTCCGTCCGAGTTTATCACCCTGGCCCATTACTCTGAGCGCGTGACGGCTCACGAGTGAATATATGCCAATAACCCAGAGACAAGGGATCCAGAAGAAGGATTAATTGGACGAGATGAATGCAAAAGGCCGGCGACGGACGCTCTGCCGATCAAACGGGGAAAATTGGAAACCGAGCACTTCAGCTTCAGCGCTCAACCTGGCCGGGTTTAATTGCCGCCAACCCTCAGAAACGGCTTTTCCATCTCTGCCAGGCTAAATTAGTCGCCGGGTTGAGTGTTTGAAGACGGCGGGAAGGTTAACGCTCGCGGTGTCGGACAATCAGCCCGTATTTGCCTTGTTAGGCAAACAAGACCCGGTGGCATTTCAATGAGGTGGCCGAGTGGCGTGGGTGGTGGGTTCGCTCCCACTCCGCAGTCGGTCTCGTACTCTATTAGCGCCGTGACGTGCCAAATGATCTCCCATTGATTCACTGGAAGCAGGGAAGGATAAACAGCCGGTGAGCGTCGTGCTTGTGTGTGTTTCCGTGGCGAGTCTTGAAACTGACAGAGGCCGTGACACGGGAAGATGGAGAGAAGCTGCTAACCATCTGAGTGAGGCTGGTCAACGTGATGGTGATGGTGGGAAGAAAGAGAGGTGAGGCTTAGTCTGTCCACGTGGGACCAGAGGAGCGTAAAATTGTGTCCAGCAAAGCGTGGAGGACGTGACAGCCAGGACATGAAAGTCTAATGAAAAGCCAACCTAATGCAATGCATATTTTCAGGGAACCGACCTACAGATTCCAAGCTTTGAGGCGATTCACACGTCGGGAAAGAACGGCAAAATTTGCGAAAACTCTTTACGGAAGTTTGTTGCTCACTATCATCGATGCTTCACTGCCAATTACATCAATGCCGACGCTTCGCAAAGTTACACTTAGTGAATTTGCGTTGGTCTGGAACTAAGAAAAGCGCTAGAAAAATAAACTTGAACACTTTGATTCGAACACAAAACATTGTGGTTCGTCAGCATTGTTTTAAACAACTGACAAGTATTGATACAATTTTAAATGTTGTATATAAAAAAAAATTCAATTCAAGCGTTTCACCCGTTGCAACAGTGTTTTTGTGTATTTTTTTTCTTTACATAATAATAAAAACATTAATATTAATAAAAAAAGTACTTTAATCAATAAACTTTTTAAATTTACTTAGTTAATGAAGTCAGTTTATGTTTTATGTATGATTATGGGGGCTAAAAATGCAAAAAAAAAAATAAATGTATTAATTATAAACAAATCCCAAAAAAAGAAAGGGCAATTCTTAAATGGTACCATTTATCATAATATCAACTTTTAAACATCTAGTATTAAATATAAAGAAATAAATGAAACTACATATTAAGCATTTCATTTTTCATAATAATTTTTTATTGAAAGTAGCAAACTGGCACAAATAAAATCTTAAATTTACAGTAAAAATAGAAGCAAACAGAAGAAAGCAATCATTCACTGTAAATAAACAAAATGAGATGATAAAAAAATGACATTTGGAACAACGTGATTTGTCTCACCTTGTGACCTCTAAAAGCATAAAAGCATCAACCATTAGCCTTTATTTCTCGAAAGAGTGCGGGCATTCGCACCGGCCCTGAAACGATTAAACACTTTGGTTTCACAAAAACATTTGTAAAGCTCGTACTAATTTGCACTTTTGAAAGAATGTCTGATTCATCCCGTAAACGCAGGCATGGGTTTCTTCCGCATCTGACAAAAACAAAAAAAGTTTTCATCCTTAGTCCTTCGATAAGATCCACCGATCACGTATTTCTACAAATTCTGCACTGCAAAAAATACATTCTTGACGAGAAAAAAATTCTTGACAAGATAAAACATTTTCGCTTACAAGATAAATGGACTATGTTTGGATTCAGAGTGAGAGATGACTTTGCTTATTTCAAGAAAATACAGTAGGACTTGACTTTTCTTGCTTAGAAAAAATGCTAATTCTGATAATATTTTACACAAAATCAAGACATTTAGGCAGTGTTTTAGCACGGAACTTCCTGAAACAATAAATGTCAAGT
Organism: Paedocypris micromegethes; assembly: GCA_028031935.1. NCBI lineage: Eukaryota > Metazoa > Chordata > Actinopteri > Cypriniformes > Paedocypris > Paedocypris micromegethes. Next base: position 23,773,125 of record CM051501.1, on the reverse strand, counting down.
GAAATGTACTAATTTTAAGAACACAATGTTTCTAAATTTAAGAAACTAGCTACTTTTTTATATTAAAGCCAATGAGAACAAGAACTCTAATGCAGTAACAAATCTACCATGATTTTTTTTTGTCTGGTTTTGAGCCGTCTTACGAAAATGTTCTCATCCCATTGGCAGATAATTTTACTCAATTACATTTTTTCCTACTCCATTAGTTTTTTATTTTCGTATTTTTTCACCTGGATTTTTTGCCGTGAGAAAGCCAGTGCACAATCGAATCTGCGAGAGGAATGAGTCGGAGAAACCCCGAGCGAGAGAGCGAGCGAGCGAAAGAGAGAGAGAGAGCGTGACAGGTTAAGAGGATGAGCGCCCGTTCGCCCGACACCCGTCTTGAGAATCACAAATTCGTAGAGTTCAAAAGTGTGTCCGCAACCATCCGCAACAGCAGCCGCCGAAAATAGACTCGGCAAAGCTGCTTAAACGCCAGAGATTTGTGATACGCTAATCAACAAGCCCTTCCTGCCACATCAGCATCACGCCAGTTTCCGCGGCGAAGCGGAAAAAGGTTGGGATTGGGGATTTGTCTTCTTCTCTCGGAGCACGTGGCTTCAAAGGCGTTTGGATCTTCGTGAGAGAAGAGCTTAGAAACCACACTACAGGGTGTTCGTCGGGCTCCTGAATGACTCCCATTGTTCAATTTCGCTTCTAATACGCGGCCGACGATAAACGGCCAACGCAAACCGCCACTTCGGCAACTTTAATCTGCGCTTAAGAGCTTCTCCGTGTTTTACACGTTTCCAAAGATGCTTTTGTGAGTTTCTCGAAAAACACTTGACTGGAAAGGATGGCGGATTTTCGTTGACGAAGACGGTTCAGGAGGCGCGAGAGAATCCTTGAGAATGAGGCATTGATTGCGTTGGCAGGCAGGTTGAACTTTAGACCTCGAGACAAGAGACAAGGTGGGTAAAAAAAAAAAGCTCATTCTTCTTACTCAACAGCTCCATCAAGTACGATAAATCTGATGGTTTATCTTCAAAAGGCGGCGCCCAACACAACGCTGTTGGTGGCGATGTTCCTCTAAACAGCCATTGAGGTTTGCTAATGCTAATCCGCTAGTCGCGTGGTCAATTAGGAATTTCTGGCACTGCATCGCCATCTAGGTGGTGGGAGTGAGTAGTGCGGATGGGCGAATGATTTGCCCGCGTTCCAATGCGACAAGGCGAGCGAGCCAGAAGCTGGAGGCTTTGAAAGATCACAGCCGAGAAGCTTCTCCTCACATCTCATCCGCTTCCTTAACCTCGGAGACGGAGAAGAGGAGATGGGTGTTAATCACCAGCCAGATCAGGCCCGGCTTCTTCCTTCAGAGACGTATCAGTGTGACATATGGAAAGGATCAAGAGATGTCTGTTCACTTGACTGATTCGATTATTCCTCATCAGTGCAGAAACACAGATCAAAGCCGTGAACGGCTCGGCCCAATCGCTGACGTCTCCAGTCTCTCTGTGAAATCAGAGCACAACAGATGGAGATCTAGGATTCGAGATTTTTCGGGTTGAAAAAAGGCTTTCGACGAAGGACAATGGTTTGTGATAGCGGTGTTTAAAAATCAACAATATAATAGGCTTTTGAAAATTAACTTGCTATTTTGCAAGATGGTTTTATAAGTGGATGCATAGATTGAAATGTATTTAAAAAATCAATGGCTAAAAAACTGGATGGAGGACGGATGGATGAATGGATGGACGGATGGATAGATAGCTAAATAACAGGATGAATGGCTAAATTTAAACTATCTAAATTTAAACTGGGTCCATAGGTTAATGAATGGATGGATGGATGGATAGATGGATCAAAAATAATTGGGTACATGGATAAATATAATGGAATGAATAGATGAAAAAGTTGTTTGATGGAATGATTGGAACATAAAATCATATTCAAATAATGGATGGATAGAAAGCATTAGAAAGCTGAATAGATATGTAATAAAATGGTTGAATTGCTGGATAGATGGATGGATGTTAGATGGATGGAAGGCTGGATTATGTCATATCATTATATCAATAAGAATGACACATAAAATATTCAATTGATGTATGGATTGATGGATGGATGGATAAATAATACCTGGATTGATGGATAAATAATAATTGGATGAATAGATGAAAGGTTTGATGGACAGATGGAAAAATATAAATATAAAAAAAATACATATAAAACCATATTCAAATAATGAATGGAGCGATAACATTACAAAGATGAATAGATATTGTGTGTAATAATGTTGGATGGATGGATGGATAATATCAAAGATAGATGGAGATATAAAATGTTAAATTGACAGGTGGATGGATGGATGGTAACATTAAAACAACGGATAGATATATAATAACACACCTCTAGAATAATGAATGGAGAAATAAATACACACATTGATTTTTTTTTTTATCATATCAAACAAAAGTTCTAAAGATAGACAAAGATATAAAGATTCTAAAGATATAAAAACAGACAGACCTGATAGAAAATGAGATGGAGACGAGGATGAAAAGACAGAAGGACAAAAATGACAGTTACTGAATTAGAAAAGTTTATAACGATTTGAACAGCTTTCCAGATGTTTTAGCAGAAAATCACAAGTCTGCTCAACACAAAGCCAGTCCATCCCTCCATCTTCATCCCCATCATCCATCACCCAACGTCACATCTCTGTCACGCATTAGTCCCGCCATTAGTATTCGCCGCTCGCTTTGACTACATGAGGAATCCTGCAGCCTAAGCATCTCCAGATAAACACGCATCATGTTCAGCGTGACATCCTGTTGTTCTCGCCGTGAAATCTGTGTACGTGTGTGCGTCTCTGATACCAATCGCCATATACACAGGTCACCGTGTGCGCGCAAACACACCACACACACGCGGGTAAACAACAAGTCATTACGGAATCTGGCGGAGGCTGTGTTTACAGTGTGAGGATGCGGGACACGCCTTTAGATCATGTGACAAGCCTTTATTTTCATCTGCGGGTAGTCGTGATGACCGATGGACTTCACTTCCCAGCATCGTATGGAATCAGTTTAGTGCCAAGAAGATTCGCGAGAACCTCGATTTGAGAGAGGTTCGATTTGACCAATCAGAGCAGTGCGTCAAATTCGTGCCATAAAGATTTGTAGTCGCGCATTTGAACTGAGCGTGTGTAGATTCGAGCGGGACAGCATAGGTACGTGCGCGCACTTCTAGACGCACACGCTCGGTCAATTCACAGGTTGCGCTCTCTCAATTCGAGTTGCGCTCTCTCAATTTGAGGTTTCTCGCACGCGAATCGTTTTGGCACTACATTTCTTAGCATCCCCCACCTCGAGGGCAACTTTATTGTGGTTGTCGATGTGAATGTTGAACAAAAAAGGTTTTTTTTTTAATTAAATGAAAATAAAGGACTTTTTAATTAAATGAAAATGCAAGATAGTTGCATTATAAACCTGATCAAGAACTGAGGCAAAATCAAGGCCAGTGGGTGTGTGAATATTCGTGACCTGCTCTGTGATTGGCTGCCAGTCCCAGGGCTTGGTCCCGCCCAGAGTGTCGGTAATTGGCTGCCACTCTTTTTGAATAGAAAAAGCAGCAGAAAAATTGATGAATGGTTCAGAAAATGGATGATTGGAAAAAATAGTTAAAAATACAAAATAAGTACTCAGAATCGTGTTATTTTGATAAAAGAACAAGCCCGGCCCTTTCTGCAAGCCCGGCGTTTGTAGCCAAACACAGATAGATAGATAGATAGATAGATAGATAGATAGATAGATAGATAGATAGATAGATAGATAGATAGATAGATAGATAGATAGATAGATAGATAGATAGATAGGTAGGTAGGTAAGTAGACAGATTTGAAAGGCCTGGTTAAAATTCCGACAACAGACGGAAGAAAATATCTTCTGTAGCACTTGATCGGACATTTTAGGTGTGTTTTCTAAATTAATTTTTCATTACGCGTATCAGAACATTTTTAAACATGACACAAGGTGTTGAAACACCAGACTATCCAAAAAGAATTCGAATACTGTGAGATTGAGATGCTGCTTGCTTTGCTTTTTAAAGTTGTGCGTGTGTGTGTGTGTGTGTGTGCGCGCCTAGATCCCTCCAAAAGTCCCTTAGTCCCCTTTTAGCGAGGGAAGAGGCGGAGCGAGGGATCTTCTGCAAGCCCGGCGTGCCACAGTGTTTGAGAAGTGGATTAGAAGATTCCGGATTTTGCGGCTCTCTACGCAATTATCTGCCTGACGGAGGGATGATCTATGCAAACACAGAAGAGATCACCGAGAAAGAAGGAGGCAAGAACATCCACCAACAGGAGAGCTGACAGCGTGAGAGCTGGATCCTCGGAAGCCATGTTCTGGAAAAGCTGAGGTCAATGAGGTGAAGCAGAACACGGGCCAGATGAGAAGTCAACGTGAGATGGAAAAGAAGACGTTGTCCATCGCGAGTACAATTCGGCCGATTTTTGGCTGAGGTAAGCAATTTTTAAGATTGCAACCAAGCATCTAAAAATGTGTCCCGACGATCAAGTCTCACACAGTTAGACGTGACTCACAGGTTTTGACATCAATAAGTCAGACAAGCCGCAGTGACACTTGATATCATTGATGTCGCGGCTAGCGCTTTGCGCGCTACACGTCATGTCTGACAGCGCCGCATCATCACAAACAACAAATTGGCAGAACAAGACACTTGAAAGCCAGCGAATCCTCTAGTGCACATCTTCATCACGTCACCACACGTCTGGTCTTGCCGGGATCTTTTCGAGAAGTCGACACGCCGCCTTTGCTTGGTTTTGAGCTCGTCTGTGAAGTCTTCTACTCTTCTGGTTTCTATTAGAAAATAAAACGGTTCAGACTATCAAAAGGCAAAGCGGTTGGGACTATCATCTGGTGAGACGTTTAGCAGCCTCGCCAGATGGTACACCTCCACCGTTTAGAAAGTCTCTGCGTCTACAACATCCGCCTTGACGCTACAAACATCACCTTCCCCTGGAGCTTGAGATCCCAAAATAGAAGCAAACCAAGCCTCAGCATAGTTGAGACTTTGGAATGTCACCGAGATCCATCGGAGTCCAACGTTCCGAAGAAATGCTGCAAGTGCCTTGACCCTGATGCTCCACACGTCAAACATCTAGTAATCACCCTTCACAATCAACCCACTCGCACGCACAACTTATCTCCAGGCAAAGAGAAACGCAATTAGGGCGAAATCAAGCCCAGCCCGCACAGGAAGTGGTGACCTTGGAGCGGGACGGGTTGCGAGTACAAAAGAGGACGGACAGAGGAGCGTTCCATTCAGATCCACCGCTGCACTAATGACTGTGTGCTCTCATTATCTCCATCATTACGGACCTTCATGCGCCGTATTGTGCTCAACAGCTACTGTGCAAATTAATCAAGATTTCTCACTCTGGTAAAACAAGTTTCCTCCTAATGGCCTGGACGATGAGAATCCGAGGTTGGGAAGAGTCGCCGGGCAAGGTTAAACGGGGTAGCTGGGGCTCGGATGCTCAACTGTGGGAAAGTCACTGGAGGTTGTGATGGAGACCAGCAGGTCACGGTTTGACCGGCTTAACGGTGACATTTAACTCCGGCTAGAAGGATTCACTAACTGCCGCAAGAGGAAATTCCAGGGAGGAATATTTGCACCTGGAGAATCGAGGTGGACAGACAGGTGGACGAATCAATGGAAAGACGGAGAAAGGGATGGATGGATGGATGGATGGATATATAGATGTTTAGACAGAGAGACAGGTGAATAAATAGATGGAATAAATAGATGGAATAAATAGATGGGTTTAGACGGAGAGACAGACAGACAGACAGACAGACAGACAGACAGAGAAGAGGATGGATAAGTGTTTAGCCAGACAAACAAACAGAAGGACAGACAGACAGACAGAGAAGAGGATGGACAGGGGTTTAGCCAGACAAACAAACAGAAGGACAGACAGACAGACAGACAGAGAAGAGGATGGACAGGGGTTTAGCCAGACAGACAAACAGAAGGACAGACAGACAGAGAAGAGGATGGACAGGGGTTTAGCCAGACAGACAAACAGAAGGACAGACAGACGGAGAGACAGATGGACAGAAAAATGGACATTCAGATGAATGAATAGATATGAATAAACATGTTATAAACAGATATATGGACAGAGAGAAGCCAGTCAGACAGACAGACAAGAGGATTGATTGACGGAGAGATAGACAAACATGCGAATGGATGGATGAATGGATGACAGAGAGACAGTCAGGCAGAAGGGTGTATAGGCGTTTAGCCAGACAGACAGACAGATGAATGGATAGACAAATACGTAAATGGTCAGATAAATGGAAAGACAGACACATGAACGGATACAGATGAATAACAACAGACAGATAGGCAGAGAGACAGGCAAATGTATAGATGGAGAGACAGACAGACAAATGCATGGTTGGCTGTTTAGACAGAAAGACAGACGGATTGATCAAAATCGTTGATTTACAAACAGTAATGACCTAGTGGTTGCTAAGGTGGGTGTTAAACGGTATTAACGTGAAAATCTAACCCACATGCATTAACTGCTGAGAGTGCAATACCGTTCATTATGTTTCATACATTTCATGTCTTTGTTTTTCTTTTTTTCCTTTTATTTCTATATTTATGCTTATACATGCAAAATAGAGGGGGGAAAGGCGGAGTCAGACAAAGCTCAATTCATTGTTGTCACTTTCAACTTGGCCAATAAAGTTGATTCTGATTCTGAAAACCAGTATTGAGTTGTGCCAAGATTGTGCCACAAGAGCGACTCTACCACAAAAGAGAATTGTAAAGGTGCGCATTGTCTCTCAGTCTAAACTGCCAACCATCAATTTGTCTCTCTCCATCTATCCATTCACCTGTCTCTCTGACTAAACATCGTCTATCCATTCATCGATCGATCTATCCATCCATCAGTCCATCCATCTGTTTCTGCTTATTTGTATTTTGATCAAAGTTGTTTGTAAACGTTTGTTTCACGCAACGTCTGGATTCTGAATCACCTGAATCACTCTTTTTTTCACACTCACACTCTCTGTCTGTCTGTCTCTCTCTTTCTCTCTTTATGTCTCTGTCTATGTGTGAATGTGTGTGTGTGTGTGTGTGTGTGTGTGTGTCTCTCTCTCTCTATCTCTCTCTTTTCCAAATAAACGCCTTTAAAATATATACTTGTATTAAAAATGGCAGATGCTTGGCCTGCATCTAATGTCTTACTTTAAATAAAGTTGCAATACAGATGTTGTGTACAAATAATGTAGATAAGGTCTAATCCCTGTAAATGTAATGTAATGCCCCCCCCCCCCAACCCCCCAAATAACTGTGAAATAACACCGATATCGTCTGGACACTAGAAAATATCGTGATGTGTGTGTGTGTGTGTGTGTGTGTGTGAGTTCACGTCGCTCACTGTCGGATGCCGGTGATGAGAACAGACGTCGCTGAAACCAGCCCTTTGCCTTCAGGCTTGGCGACAGAAGAAGAACGTGGCGCTTGTTTGCTGTGCCCCGCAAATGTGTGTCAGTGCGGCTCCTGCACCTGTTGCCCTCGCGATAAATAGAACCGACACCAGCCTCAAGCCAAACCCTTCCCTCATTAATACTGATGAATCAGGACCAGACACCGTCATCACACACACACACACACACACACACTGTTTGCTGGCCGCGTCAAGGTCGACCAGAAGGAAGCCCAGGAAGAAAGCAATCCCAGCGTGCTAACGGTGACACGCACAAGTATGCCAAAGTTATTAGAAGTAATTATGCCAAAAATAAAAATCTCGATTAAAACATTTTAACACGATTGCGAATAATGAATGCTTTATTTATTTTGTTTATTTAAAAGTTTTGCCCCATAGTTCACTGGAAAGTTAGTAAATAATAGTAAATAGTAAATACGTTACTATATATACACACGTTAATAGATAGATAGATAGATAGATAGATAGATAGATAGATAGATAGATAGATAGATAGATAGATAGATAGATAGATAGATA
>CM051501.1:23749756-23759756 GCA_028031935.1 Paedocypris micromegethes | reverse complement strand
TCACCCACGGACTCCGACCCTCATGCTCCGCACCTGAGTGTAACAACTCATTATTATGGGTCATTATTATGAAACACTGCATTTGTATTATTATGAAATACTAAATCATTTTTTCTGGAATACTAAGTCATATGAGTTACTTTGTCGTTACTATGAGTTACTAATCATTATCATGAATTACTAAGTAATTATCATGAGGTACTAGGTCTATTAAGTACTTTGTCCTTATTATGTATAATTATTAAGTTTTTAAGTCATTACTAAAAGATGGCTTGTCATTATTAGAAGTTAATAAGTCATTAGTATGAGTTACCAAGTCCATACCATGAGTTACTTAAGTTACAAAAGTCATTATTACGCCTAAAAATGTTAAGGCATTACCAAGACACTTTGTCCTTATTAGAAGTAAATAAGTACATATAATTAAATAAGTAAATATTACAACTTTGTTTCTCTGAAGACAATAAAATTGAATCAAATTTTAGATTTTCTGAAAAGGGCTTTGAGTCTTATCTAAAACTTCAATCAAGTTTTGGGGATTTTTAACAAGATGCTTCAAATGGCCAAAAAGTTTTTTTTTTCCCATTACAAAATTGTCTTTGCTCTCCAGTTCAAGTCAGACAGAGAATATTACACTGTCTTTAATGTCTAGACATTCTGTGTTAAGCAAGTTCTTGATAGAGTTCTCTTGAACATGGAGAATGTCGATTAAAGTTTCAGTAAGGGTCTAGAAAGTGTCTGAAAATAATGAAGAAAACTTTATTCTGGTAGGTTGCAACATAACTATAAAATATCTGTGAAAATATAAAAAGTCAGTTATTCTAACATACGTATTTAACAGTGATATCAATTGGACAAGGTGTTAAATAAAGAGTCTGAATGTGCGAGTAAAGACACTTCCACATTTGAAGATGTGGTTATTTTCCATTTTATATATACGTATAAATGAAATACATATGAATTTTTTGTTGCTTATGATACAGCTCTTCAACTCACAAATATAAAAAAAAATCTATACGTAAATAGAGAATATGAATCCAACCACTGAATTTAGAACATCTCATTCAGGCCTTGGGCCTGAAAATGAGAAGAGCCAGCCTCTGAATCTAGAAAATATAAAAAAAATTTATCAATCAATCAATCAATCAATTGATCAAAAATATCAATCAATCTGAATATGGAATGTCAACTAAAATATCAATCAATCGTCCATTGACTTTGACCTCTAGAACCGGACATTCAAATCCAGACCATTGAATCTTGAATATCTGAATGATCTCTACATTTTTAACGTGCTCTAGTAAAATATCCAGACGCTAGAAGATGAAGCTCAAGCGCAATATTAACTTCAGACAGAAAGCGGTTGTTAAAAAGCACAGCACATCCCATAACGGCCGTAATGGAACGCATCACAGTTCGATTAATTAAAAAGACTGGGAGAAGAAGATAAATCAAGCTTTTCAAGCTTAAAGGTTACAGCTTCTCCCAAATTTCCTCCAAGAGATTTTCCAACTCTCGTTATAACTTCTGGCTGTGCTGAAACTTCCAGCTTCTCTTCTCCATCAGCGAAGCACAATAAAGTGAGAAGGATAATGAAAGGCTCCGGTGATCATTCAAATTCTCCCCACAGTTCTACACAACAAAACAGATCCGTGCATAGATTTTTTTTCCTCTTCTGGGATAGAAACGGGAATGGCTGGATCACTCTGCCTCTTCAGGAACCATCACCTCTCTGCAGTCAGACTCCGTCGCTCCCTTTCTTTTGTCCGGCCCTGAAAAATGAGGCTCGGAATTGTTGTGACGTTCTGAGGAATTACTTTCTTGGAGACAATGTTGCACAATTGTTGCACTATTGCTCTATCAAAAGCCCTGGCAGGGAGGCGTCATAAGCGCTGCAGATATGTCCATATGTATAATAGCTCGGGAGGAAAAGAAAAGCCTTTCCAGTATTTATCGTTTTTCGAGGAAAGGGAGGACTGACTCTGGGAGAAAGATAAAGAACTAGAATCCAAACCATACGAGAACTATTAAATGTCAAGACAAGAGCAAAGCGCTTAGATAGCGTATCTCTTCATCAGGGGAGAATACTCGGCCCATTCAATATTCCACATCTGAGCACATTTATGCGTGGGATATATAAACATCCAAGTGGAAAAAGACCGAGTAATTCTCGCCTTTTGTCTCCTCACCAAGGCTTGGAATAAAAATCAATTTTAAACCAAAACAGGACGAAAAAGGGTATTGATTTTAGTTATTGGGGAATCGATGTGAAGCTGTGAATAAATAAACAACTGGAATTATATTTATTCTAGCAATTCCAAGATATATGGTAAATGACATTTAGGGAAAAAAAAACTTTCAAGCTGCTTTATCATTTTCTGGATTTTAGGGAGCCAATCACAACACCTCTATGGTTGGCCAGCCAATCAAGACCAAGCAAACAAACAAACAAGCAAAACATTGGCATTGTTATGTTCTACAATATTTGAATTTTTAAATTCTATGTTAAAAAAAAATCTGTACATTTTCTGAGTGTATTTGCCGTGACCCAGAAACGAAAAAGCAGCTCAGAAAATGTGCCATTGAAAATTAAAACGAAAGAAAAAGATGAAAATAATACTGAAATAATATGAAAAAATAATTTTATGTAAATATCGAGCTTTTCCAATATTCACATTTTAAGTGACAGTTTCAAAATATCATTCAAAAAACGTTCTTTCCATTCCGTATCATCCTGGTTAACATCCTGAGCAAGAATACTCCAAAAAAAACAAAAAAAAAAAAACAAAAGAAAGAATGATCCTCGGATCTTCGGTGGAATACAACTGCAATTAACATCCTCAGACGATCAATTACCAATCCACCGTCTCCTCCTCCATAATAGCAACGAGCGAATCAATCCGATTTATTTTCATAATGGTTCTCCATCCTTTCTGTTCTCTGGAACAGCGAGTCGAGGTCACGGAGAAATAATGAAATCAATGTCCACGTGGAGAAGCATCAGCGATCTCCCGCGAGAGCTGAACCTTAACCAAACAAATAAATGAAAATATCAATCTGTGTGTTGCCTAATTATTTAAGCTGATTAAATAAAACTGCCATAATGGAAACAAGAGCGTGCTTGAGAGAGAAAGATGATCCGTTTGTGATTGGTTCTACTTCTACATCAGGGGTGGGTAAACTACGGCCCGCGGGCCACATGCGGCTCTTTAAATGTTTTAATCCGGCCCGAAGAACTTGTAAAAATTAAATGAAAGTCAGATATTTTTTTCATGTAAATACAGCTAATCGTTAATGAAGGTTTAGTTCATTTTATAAAGCACATTTTTTAAAAAGCATAAACACAAAACGTGCGTAAAAGAATTGTACTAGTATATTCTTAACTTTTATTTTTACACTGTCAGTCTATAGAATCAGATGCCAAAAATATTAAAAGTAAATTTCTAAGAAACAATCAAAAATCTTCACGTATTTTTGGTTTGAAATATCTTTTCGCTTATGATTATTTCGTCCGCTGCATTTTCTTCTGGAACCACCTTCACGTGGGGTTTCTCTTACTCTGATTGGCTGGTGGGATTGTGATTGACAGCTGCTGGACCAGGAAGCCCGGTCCCGCCCCTTTGTGAAATGTTAGAACCCAATGTGACCCGCAAATCAAAAAGTCTGTCCACCTCTGTTCCAGATGTTAAAGATTAGCAGTGGGTCATGGGTTCGAATCCCGACCTGGTGTGTAAACGAGGTTCCTTGAGAAAGACACTAAACTTTCTGAATAAAGACTAAGAAAAATAGACGTTCTGATCTCGATTATAAATTTTCCCGTGGCTCCAAACCGACATGGCCACTTCCTGTTCCGTTCAGCTCGCAGGGGTCAGTCCACTGGAGGATGCAATTACACGTGAAGGACACTAGGTGAGGCACAAGCCTCCTTCTCAGTCCCATCTGGAAGCCAAGACGCTTTGTCCTTGGAAGCGAGCAGATGATGCACTTCCCAAGTCAGGCCGGGGAATTCTCTCATGTGCGAGAAGGGCTGGAGGAAATTGATGGTCCCCTCCATTTAATGCTTTATTACAGCCTACACTCTCTTTATTATGCCTCTCTCACTCTCTCTCTCTCTCTCTCTCTCTCTCTCTCTCTCTCTCTCTCTCTCTCTCTCTCTCTCTCTCTCTCCCATCTCCGCAACATGCGTTTCTCTCATGATTTGCCTTTATTTATTGCTTTATTTTTAGACAACCTGGTAAAAGCATTCAGATGATAATACAGAAGCTATAGGTTAAGAAACTAAATGCCTGTATATATGTACCGGTATATTCAAAAAACACATAGCTTATTTATATATAATACCAAATTTTGTAGTCGAAGCTACATTATCGATCTTCTATATCTATCTATCTATCTATCTGTCTGTCTGTCTGTCAGTCTGTCTGTCCATCCATCCAGCTGTATGAATAAATTAAATCTGCATGATTCAGCAAAAAATGAGAATCACGATTTCTTTGCTTAGGATAAAGATCACAATTCTTTCACGATTCTGTATATTTTTTCAGTTTAATTTTATAACCCTGAAAATCAGGTTGTCAAACAGCAGAATAATAACACATATTACTCTTTGCTTTGAATTTAAATAAATGGAAGGAAAAATAACATAATGTAATTCATAATAAAAACCTTTTTACAGGTCCTAAAATGTCCGAATCACATAAATGCTGGATTAAGATTGCCAGTGCGGTAGATTCAAGATTGCAATCTTTTATTAATATAATTATTAATAACAATTAATAATTTTGTAAGAGTCCTTTGTAACCTGGTCCTTGTCTCCCTCTAGTGGCAGTATGGGAGGCCAAGGACGCAATCAAGACCAGCTGACAACGTTTGTGATTGCACACCTGTGGGCACTTGTGTTTTAATATTTAAGGGCTGCATGAGAAGATTACAGTTGTCAGTTATTGACGTCATGACCCGCTGTGAAGTTCATCCAGGTCTTTATTAAAACTTTATTAAAATTTGAGTTCTTTATTAAAACCTTCGTATTTTTGCAAACATCGTCGTCCTGTCTGCAACTCCAGCAAAGACCCGTGACATATATACATTTATTTACACACACACACCCACATAATATACGTATACATAATAGAGCAAATTTTTCAAAAAAGAAAGTTCCAAAATTCTGTATAAATAAATGTTTTCTGTATAAATAATAATTTTACAAACGTATGCATCTCAAAATATTTTACCGGTTGATACACACATACACGTTAATACGCAAATAAAACACATACGTTTTTGAATCAGTGGAAGGTTCAAACGGAGCTGAACAGCCGAAATCCAAAGTAGCTGATGATGAATCGTGTTAGTGGCGAGATTCAATAAACTGCACAACGCCACAATATCTCCACTGGATTGTAATTCCAATTTACAGATTGAAAAAGGCAGCGAAAAAAGTTTCTGCAGTGCATTTATGAATTGTTCCTGATACTTCCCGGGATAAATGGACCTGCCGTCCCTCATCTGAATTTCAGCGGGTCGGTCCTCGTGTCTATTTCAGATGAATCATTCCTATTACGCAGATGAAGCGGCGGCACATCGACCGCACACACGAACATTAAGAGGCCAATATTGCAAAAGCAAACAGCCACAGACATGGGAAAAAAATAATGGAAGTCATTTCTCCCTCTCACCGCGGGGATCCAGTCGGCATCATTTCATTCGGGAAAAAAAACCCGAAAGAATAAGCAGTGGGCCACAATCAAGCCAAAGTTCGTCTGGTAGACCCCTGCTGCTGAGGTAAATGTTTACAAGCAGTGAAGTGTCGTTTTATTAAAGATGCGCCGCCTGTTTATCTCATTTTCCCTGACAACTTTGGCCTTTAAAAGCTTTTTCCCAGGTAAAGCAGCGACTTAAATGCAGAATTAAGAGCAATGCACCCCGCTCACATGAACACGGCCGCTTTATCGAGAACACACAGGGAATAAGATGGAGACTCTACAGTGGAAGCCTGCTTTACACTCCAATTTCAAATTCAAATTCTAATTATATTTGTCGCATTCACAATTTTTTTGCATCAACCTGAAGTGTATGTGTGTGTGTGTGTGTGTGTGTGTGGGGGGGGGTTAGTACAAAACAAGGGATAAAATACAATAGAAAAAGAAAAAAGAATAAAATATAAATAAAATACAAAAGATAAAAATTCAATAAGGGAGCAAACTACAGGACATATAAACAAGATCAAATATGAATACAAATATAAAAGATTAAAAATACAATGAAGAGAGAAAAATACAAAATACTGAAAAAGTGACTCAAGTGATGTTTAAAGTGTTAAAGGAATTTTGCGGCTTCCGACGAGACCCGAATGAAACGCATGCATGTAAATTTGTAAAAAGAAACGTGCTCACTTCACAAAGAAATACCATGACCGGGCCTCAAACTAGCAGTGCTGTAAAATACTTGAGTAAAAGGACTTTTTTTTTCGTTTCGTATCTGTACTCTTTACTCCACTATACCGCGGTTAATTTCCATAGACGAGAAAATATCACCATCTGCAGGATGCTGAAGGTACTGGATGCTAATTATTATGCTAAATCACATTGACACAGACTGACTTTTTTATCTATTCTATCCTGCCATTTTGAAACATTGAGGTCTTAAATTTCATTTCCATATTAGAAAATAAAGCCTCGTAAATAAAGAGTTTCTTGATTTTCACATTTCTTGGTGTTTTTTGAGCCTTTACTTTACAGTCATTTAGCAGATGCTTTTATCCAAAGTGACTTACATTTTATTACAATGTTCTACAATTGTCAAACACCAACGCTCTACTGACTGAGCTACTGGAAAAGCTATAATATGCGAGTCTATATTTAGTACGAGTAAAATACTCAAGTTCTTTTGAAATTGGATATTTTACGACTTTTACTCAAGTCTTGGAATTTACGCAAGCCAAGATTTGGAATTTGTAACTTGTAATGGAATATTTTTACAGTACTGTGTACTTTTACTTAAGTATGGTTTTTAGGGACACCTCTGAAAACTAGTATATATATTAACTGTCCAGATCATTTTATTTAATACATCAGAAAAACAAAAATCAACAAAATCCCAGATTTGAAGAAGAATATCATCATTGTTTACCAAACCAAAGCTAACCAAAGTGATATGCTAACGGCCTCCGTGTCACTGAACTGTTTGGCAGAAGAAGACAGACACTCGGCCTATTAACTGTGACTAATCCATTGCTTCATCAGAACAGTCTTTTACTGAATTAATATAAAGCTTCAGCCGACCAATTCAACACAGCCACTGCAAAGCAATGGGCTGATTTGGAAAGAATAAGTGGCTCAATGAACAATTTGACTGTGTGAAAGAGTCCTTCAAATGAGAATTATTCAGAGTTGAATCTGTTATAATCACGTTATCTTTGTTAGTGCTAATGGTTATGATGGAACATTAAAATATGCTTAAAAAAAAACAAGACATTTTAACATAAGAAAAATTCTGTTGGTCATTTTGTCATATAATTCAATGTATACGTAATTAAACAAAAAAAATCTATTATTATTATTATTATTGTTGTAAAATAATGGGTGAAAATAGATTAAGAGAATTTGCGAAGTGAAAGTAAAAAGTCACTTCATACATTGATTGAAAATAAACTTGTTTGGGTCCATTATTTTTTTACAATTGTTGTTACCGTTTTTACTTTTGAAAAATTAAAACATTAAACAGTTATTCTGGTTTAATAACAGTATAAAACTGACTCTAGAAGGAGACACCTCACATGACACTGTCATAAAGGACAAACAATTGTATACTATTTTGATGGCGCATCAAATCCCCTTTATCTTATTTTGCACAAAACGACTACGCATAAAACCTGAGAAATATATTTAGTTTGTTGAGCCTCCAAAATCAACAGCAAAAAGAACTTCACCACAAACATTAGTATTTAACACTAACCAGTAATTAACGTAAGGCAAGGTGAGTTTCCCAATACGGCCACTAGGGGCAGTATCAAAATTGTTCCAAAATCTGGACCAAAACTGATATATGTAACGATTTATTCTAATTATTTACAATAAGGATCAGATTCTGCTGATAATACCTACAGACATTAGTTTATAGCAACTTTGCATTGGTCTGGGACTAAGAAAAGAGCTATATGAATAAACTTAAAATTGAACTTGAACTTGAAAAAAAAGCCATAAGTTTGAAACAGAATTCTGGTAAAAATGTCTTTCGATTAAGCTTTAAGCATCAGTTATGTCCCAATCCAACACGGCTAAAATGACTAAACACGAGTATTTACTAAACTTACCATCTAAATGACTCAGCAACAGTAAACAGATTTCCAGCCCAAACAGCTGCCTCAGCATCCAGTATCTCACACGCTCCCATCCTCCACGTCTCAGCAGGTCAGGGGTTTATGTCCAACATCAGGTCCAAGTTCTGGTTTATGAGCAAGTTCTAATACTAATTTGAGAATTACGCATCTCAGCATGAAGCCCAGATGCTCGAATATTGTCCTCTGTGAATCGTCTGTTCTCCTGATTAGTAAGCAAACGGCTTCCTCTCTGAGACGCAAGTCGGCAAACTATCATCCCAACATGCCTCCACGGATTCAGTCTGCAAGAAAATAAAATCTTTGTTGGAATTTGGTTCAAAGTAGTAAATCACATTTTAGGAAAGCATTTTAGGAAAGTGTTCTCTGTGTTTGGAAGAAGGTTAAACCCTACTGCGGAAAACATGACCCAACGAGGAGTTTTTACAATTTAATTTATTCATTTGGCAGATGTTTTTATCTAAAGTTATTTTTAGGCAGTTGTGGCCCAGTGTTGGGAAGAAAATTAGGAATACCTCGCCAAAGAATTCTAGAAAATATAGCGTGTGAAATTTCAGAATTGAAAAGACGAAACGTCCAAGCAAAACGACTTATGTATGACAAAAACAATGGTTACTTCACTTTAGAATTTTGGTGTATTTGCAATAACTCCACCCATGATGTCATCATTGCACAGCTGCCGTTAATCACAATCAGCACTTATTCAATCATGGGCCACACCTGGACACGCTCATCAGGACACTCTATAAACTCATCCTTCCCCTATTCCTTGTCTGTTGTCGTCACTGTCCTTCCTGCATATGGACTCTTCGCACTGACTCACACTTCATCTCTGTCATCATCTTCAACTGTTGTCTTAGTTTCGTCATCGTGTTAGCTTTTCCCTTTTGTTTGTGTCACTGGATTAAACACGTTTGCACAAATGTCGAGCGTGAGTGTGACAATTTATACTTTTCTTGAGTATAATATTTGTTATATAATATATGATATTTATGCAAATATCTGCATTTCCTACTCCATACATTTTTAAAATGGGCAGAACAGCTGGTTAGTTTTCTGTGTAAGTTCCCGTGTTGTCATCGATCTAAAAAATAAAAACATCCAGATAAATCGGCCCATCTGGTTACGGTAAACTTGATTGTGGTTGGGTTATGGTTAGGCGTAAGGGTTAATGCAACGCAAATGGCTCAAAGAACTTTGAGATGCAGCTGCTTTTGCGACTGAATAAAGCGTATTAATGAATCTTTGATTCTAGCTCGGAGCTTAAATTATGTTATTTTTGTTACGTCACTCTAACAAAGGTCATTGATGATCTTCTGAAGTAAGACTTTTTTTCGCCATTACAAAACTAGTCATTATATTTTCCACTCTGAAACATGTTAATGCTTAGTACCACACATGTATGGTTCTTTAATGTGTTTGCATTGTGATGAAATGCATTGTTTTTAAATGTAATTATATACGGCAACGTTTCAATATAACAATATAGTCTTATACCATTTCATTTTTTCTCGCATTACTTTGACTTTTATACCTCAAGTACCGTAGTTATAAAACCAGTACTTTTACTTGAGTTTAAAGGTAGTTGATACATTAACTTCAACAGATGTCTTTTTTAGCTCTGGACTTCTACCGGAGTAATGAATGTTACTACTTTTTTTTTTT